>PVIH01010536.1:0-30809 GCA_004025045.1 Sigmodon hispidus
AGAGAGGGAGCAGTGAGGGAGCAGTGAGGGGGCAGCAGTGAGGGAGCAGTGAGGGAGCAGCAGTGTGGGAGCAATGAGTGAACAGTGAGGGAGCAGCAGTGGATCAGCATCAGCTACTACATAGATATGAGTGATGAGGCAATAATTCCTTACACTCCCCAATGGTAAATGTCATTCCTCAATTTGACTGATACAACAGATAGGCCTCTGCGTATACTGAGGTTTGTAGATTATCTTAATCATACTAGTTTTTGATTGTGGGTGAGACCATTTTCTGAGGAAGGAGAGCCTGTGCTGCATAAAATTAAGAATACAAGTTAAGAACTCTAAAGGCTTGCTCTGGTATTTTACTGTAAATGCAATGTGACCAACTACTTCAATCCCTCTTGGTACCTTTACCTCTTCTACATGATGAATGAATATTTGAATTGTTCAATAAAATAAACTCCATTGAGCTGCTTTTTTTGCTGTATAATATTATTCTAAGGTATGTTACTTTTGTTTATTCTCTGAAATATTTGTTAAATAATGTTGCTTTTGCTTAGGCTGCATTTGTTTAACTTGGTGAAGCTGGGTTATTTACCTATCTAAAACACCTGAAGTTCTACTAATGAACTTAGTGGCTAATAGTGAAACAGGAGAGAGAGATAGGGAGGACTGAAAGGTAGTGAACATAAGTAGAAGGAGAAATCATTAAAGAGAGAGAGGAGAAAGAACAAGAAAGGAGGAGAGGTAGACATCAGAGGCCAGTGACCAGCTACATAGCTAACTGTGGAGTAAGAAGGAGAAAAAAAAAAGTATACAGACATAGAAGAGAAGAAAGCCCAGGGTCAAAAGGTAGAAGGAATTATTTAGGATAAGAACAGCTAGGTAGAAAAAAAGTAAAGCTAAGGCCGGACATTCATAAGTCATAATAAGCCTCCATGAGTAATTCTTTCATTGAACTAAGTATAACTTGGGACAGGAAAATAAGGCAATATCTATTAACACTGATAGGAAGAATATATTTTCCCCCATATATTCAATCTATAGAGGCAAGAACATACTTTTAAATTGTACAGAATTCAATTTTTATTGTTTTTTTTGAAAATCAATATCAAACTTTGTATAAAAAAGTGAAACATTCAGAATAGCTTAAAAATGCACAGTAATAAAACTTATCTTTTCTCTAAAATACATGAAGCATAAAAGATCAAATCTAAAGCTCCCAAAGCCAGGTTAGGCTCAGCTACCAATGAAGAAAGTATAGTAGGTCCCAGCTAATGCTCACAGATGCACTGTGGCCACCTCAAATTAGAACTCAATTTTATTTGTCTGAGTTTTTATTTAAATGATAAATAATGGAACATCACACATGTACTAATTTTCAGGTTATATAACTATGGGTTAAAGTGAATTGTAAAGTATTAAACTAGAATTATGGGGAAAAATTAAAGTCCTGTGGATAGAATGATCACTTAATAACATCATTAAATGCTCAAAATTTAGTTTTCTGACAACCGACAATATAATAATATCCATACTTTATACCTGGTACTAGGCCTATAGTGTGAACTAACAAGATACATTAGTTCTTGTTCATTACACTTAAATTCCTCAATGACCCCTTATACTGAACATTATGTACCCTGTCATTGTGTCTAAACAATAATTGTAGCAGCTACAGCACCAAGTTTAGTTAAGACACAGCACTGGCATTGAATAATATCATTTACAACAGGAAAACAATCAAACTCATTGGTTTATTTATAGCTCATTATTCCCTTCTTCCAAAATAATGTGTTATAATAGGAGCCTTGGATTAAAACAGATAACTGTGTCTTTTCTACTGTGGTGTCTTTGTTATTTAGAATCCATCATTTAGTATGTGTTACAATTAATTTTTGAATAAACCAATAAAGGCTTGGTGAGAACCAATATGGTGGTCTTAAAAAAAAGTACCGTTAAATTTACTGAAATAAATAAGCTGTCTCATATTCACATTGTCTCCATTGACAGTTAAATTAGGAAAGCTTGATGTAGTGACACATGTCTATATTTTTAGCATTTAGGAGGCTGAACAAAGTTCAAAATGAACCTGGATCACATAGGGAGAAGCTTTCTCAAAACAAGACAAACAACAAGAAGGGAATATGCAGGTTAGCTTTTATTAGCGATAATTCTTCTATTTCACAGACGTTTTCATCTATTCCATTGACATATATATGTATGCACACATATTTATATATATTTGTGAAGCACAATCTACTTTTTTATGACTGTAGTTTATATGTCTTTGATGGATCATTTTATTATTGATTCATTTAAAAATATTTTAGAAAAAATCCCTGAATTTATTATAATGAATTATAATGTATGACATTTTACAATAAAAAGTTAACCCATATAAAGGAAGGAGCACAATGAATCTATAAATAGACATTGTTGTCATAAAAACTAAATATGAGAGCTTATTTTTTCTCAAGTAATGCTAAAAGTTTAAATTCTTTTGCAAGTAAACTTTGTAAATTTTTTTAAAAAAAGAAAATTATAGGCTTATGTTTTTGATCTCCTAAAGTAGTTGAGATTTTATATTATTATTGCATGCAATGACAATAAAGTAAAGTTTACTACAATGTTGGAAATTAAAGTCCTATTTTCATGTCTCTTTATATTTGAAATATTTACTTATAAAAAGATGTACACTGGCATATTAAGTTACTCTATAAACAGTGAAAATAGAGACTCATACTGTAGCCAAGCTTGTAATAGTTGAATAAAAATTAGGATTTGCATTTCTATTAATTTTTATAGTTCACACTAGGTTAATAAATATTCAATTTTATATTTTATTTATATATCATAGAGTTCCAGCTCTACATCATAGGACTAACAATTCACTTATATTTTATTGACACTATTAATAATGCTATGGTAAAGAAAATAAGACTGACTAAAACACCTAGGAGGAAATGCTGTACTTCCATTAATAGGTTATTAATATTTCATAGCATCTGCGAGAAGGTATCTGAAGGCATAAGTTTTTAAAAAATAGAAATGCTTTTTATAGCATTCTTAGTCCTACTTTGTATAATTGGTAGTAAAATTAAATTATTTGAAAATGGTCATAATTGTATACAAGGTGAAAAAATTAACTTTTATTGTAAAAACAAAAAAATTGTGTCAAAAATTTTTTAAAAATATGTAATTACAGAAAATTTCTAACAAGAATACACATATATGCATGAATATTTAAAGTTATACATACATTTATTTATACCTTACATAGTATATTGAAATCATGGGAAAACAAAGAATGTAGTATATTGGGCATGTATTCATTCTTAAGTGAGTTATATTAAGTGAATGTAGTCAATAAAAATGTATCTTATGTATTATTACATTAAATACACCGATAACCTTTTTTTAGCATACAAACACTTGTGTTTACATACATACATGTCATTAATTACAGTAAGGTCTACCATAGAGTAGAAACCTTGACTTTTCAAATAACTAAGTAACTGCTAATGTGTGTGCCTCTAGTTTGCCACATATATACTGACCTGTCGCCTTTGAAGAAATAGGTTTTGCCAACATCTTCCCACCAAATGGCAGAATCAATACCATGAGGGGGAATTCCATTCCCAAGGGTAATCAAGTCATGAGGGTAACCTGGTTGAAGAGTTGTATCCTTAAACACCCAGTATTTGTTACCTGTATGAAGTAAGTGTAGGTACAAAATGTGTTAGTGAAGTGAACTTCAATTACAAGGTACCTGTCAGCTTATACATGTTACTAAGGAAGACATTCTGGAAATAAGTCATAGTTACATCCAAAATATTGACATTCTTGCTCAAATATCAATGTCATTTTCAAAACAGATATAATGAATAAGTACCTAAAGAGTCTAAATATGTCAGTTGAGATGTAAAATAGAACAAACACTTGACAATAAAAAATGTGAGTTAATTTAAAAGTTCAATATAAATTTTAGCCACAAAAAAATTATGAGTTAAGTATTCTTCCCTGGGTTATCAGAGTCCCAATTCCTAAGAATTGCTAGGTCCTTCCTTCCTGTGGTTTGTAAATATTGAATACCTAATTGATTTTTTTTTTGATGATACCATCTACTCTTTGCCAACATTTCAAGTGCGTTGATACTTTCCTTTTATTATAGCAAAATTTATAAGCTGCTTTAGTCTAATAGAGTGTTCCTATTTTGGCTTCATGCCTATTTGAACTATAAAACTTATAAGGCAAGTTTAAGAGGAGAAAAATTTTAACCTTAAACTATTCAAAACTTCTATGTATAATACACACAAAAAGTACTCAGACAACAGTGAGCTGTATTGCTGTCTGAAAATTGTCTATACAACACATATCTCGTACACCAGTGTCTTTGACAGACTGCACACATCACTTCTCTGTATGTCATGCCCTGTAACCATTTCTTACTAGACAGAAAGTTGATTTCCACCTGCCTTCTAGCAGAAACTTTCATTTTTAGGGTCATCAATAATTCTAGCTAAATGATTCATTAGTATGGTGATTTGAATGAGAACTTCTTCCTCTCTCATAAGCTCATATACTTGCATGCTTAGTCCCCAAGTGGTAAACTCTTTGGAAAGAATTAGAAGGATTAAGATGGGTGGCCTTGTTCAAATAGCTATGGCCTTTTTGGTGCAAGTTGAATTGATGTACTCTTTAAGGTTTTAAAAACCCATGTCCAGCCCAGTGGCTCTCTGCCTTTTTCTGAAGGATCAGAATGTAAAGTTCTCATTATTTTACATTCTCATTACTTTGCACCACACCTGACTTCATGCTTACTACCATGCTCTTTGTCATAATGATAATGGATTAAGGCCTGAAAATGCAAGCTGACAATTAAATGCTTTCTTTTAAAAGATTTACATTGGTCATGAAGTCTCTTCATGGCAATAAAATATTAACTTATTTAATCTTATCTGTATTTTTAATTGACTATTTAAAGTAGTTTCTTCCCTAAGTAGCTAAGTAGCGATTTTATTTTGTCCCCCTTTTATCTTTAGCTGTTGTTTTCCGAAGTCCAATTGTTTTATGTTCATCAGTAAATCAATATTGATATTTCCTCCCTTCTTCTTACTGTAACTCTGGCTTGTGCTTTCAACAGTGGTTTCTCAGTTTACTATTATAAAAGTTTTGGTGTCTGGGATGTAGGGCCTGGTTGACTGACATAGTCTCTACTGGCAAGCTTTTTCTGTTGTTTGCTCATTAACCTACTGTCGTGGGATTGTGTTCTGTTCCATTGTAACTAATTGTCCCACCTACTGGTTTAATAAAAATGCCAATTGGCCAAAGGCAGAGGGAAAGTGTAGGTGGGGCTACCAGACTAAGAAAACTCTGGGAACAGGAAGAACAGCTGAGACACCACAGAGATGCCAGTGAGAGCCAGATGAATCACCAGCAGAAGCAGAGGGAAGAAGCCAAAATACTACTCTAAGAAAAGGTACTGAGCTGAGTGGCTGAACAGGATAAGAATCATGGGTTGAGTTAAGAAGAAGGAATTAGCAAGCTATATGACCAGGCCCTAGGTCAGTCAGCAAAAAATTAATACAAGCATCTGTGTGGTTTTTTGGGACTGTGGGTCTGAGGGTCTGCAAGTCAGAACCTCAAAGCTAGACCAGAAAGGCCAGGCCAGAACCCTACTACTAAAATTGTGTGCATTAGCACACAGTCACAGCTGTGCTGTTTGACTTCCCAGTAGGAAGGTCTGAAATCTCACTGAAAACAAAGCAGAAGTCAAGGTTCTTCTTTCAAGATGTTTGTCAGTGAAAAGGGAAGTGCTTGATACAGATAACAAAATCAATTCTGTAAGAGAAGTTGAGGAATGACTTTACAGTTCACTTTTACTAATATTAAGACCCGGACATTAAAGTCTATAAATATCCATTGCCTCAAAGAATTATCTCATTGTTTCCTATCTGATGAACAATTTTATGAACTAACAACCTCTTGCAAGCCATTCCCTCTAGATATTGACATTTAGAAATTAGTGAGCTTAGGTCATGACTAATAGATGTTATGCCTTGTTGGGATATGTATATATATATACATTTTAAAATCTTTCAGAAAAGGTTATAATACATTGGAAATTTGTGCTACATTTATAGATGTTGAAAATTAAGACAATGTACTTCCCTAAAAGCAATACAATATAAAAACAGATGAAACCAATCTCGAGTTTGTAACCATTGGTAATCTTATATCTTAAAACCTTCTAGTACCACTGAACATCATTTAAATTAAAACACTAATTATCAACAGTATCGTTTGGATGCTGAAATCTGGCCACTATCATGATCTTTCATGTTAATAGAAGAGGTTAGTGAAGAACAAATGTGCACACATATTATTTCAGTGACTAATAAGCTAATGAACACTAACAATAAACACATTAAAGCTTTAGAAAGAACTAAGAACTTACTTTAATTCCAGAGAAATTACATTAAAAAACAAGATGAGGAAATATCTACGCAGAGAACATCAGGAAGAGCCACTCAAGAAAAGGGAATCAAGCATCCATGAACTGAAAAAAATCACTGGAGTAAAATGAGCAAGGAAACACAGTGGAAAACCAGCACAATGTGCTCTACAGTATTTGGATAGCATTTTTAAAGACTTCAAGGTGATAAAATTAGGGAAGCAATGTGATCAATTTTAATTTTGAAAAGTTTATGTAAAGTATTTAAAAAACTTTATAGACAGCCAAACAAAAATAATAAGACCAGTCTTTTGTGAGAATTATCTCACTAAATGAATATATTCTTTAACTTACTTCCTACATCTTTTGTAGTGTGTATTAGAGGGAAGGGAGTGTACAAGAAGGACATTTCCTGTCTCATGAGGCTAAGAATCCAGTGAAAGGATGAGGAAAAACTAAAATTAAGATGAGCAAAGTAACAAATAAAAACAATTTTGAAGAGAAAAATGCTTATTTTGAATGAAAGAATATTTATGGAATGGAGAAAAACAGGGACAGTTTTGCAACAAATACAAGAAAGGTTCACATTCAATCGTGTGTGGGGTGTGTGTGTGTGTGTGTGTGTGTGTGTGTATGTATGTACAGTTGTGTGAAGTGGTATTACTTGCAAGTGTGTACACATGTACGTGCATGTAGAAGCCAAAGGCCAACATCATCTGTCATTTCTTAGAAGCTGTATACTTTGTTTTATGAAAACAAAGCTCTCTCACTGGCTGGGAGCTAAGGTGGCTGGCTAGTGAGTCCCCAGGATCTATTTATCTCCATCTTCCCCATACTGCAGTTTTAACTCAAGATGCAACCACTTTCCAATATTAATTTACATATATATTCAAAGACACCATATCAGTAAGTGTTGTTTACCACCAAAAAAATATTAAAAGCAAGTGGTGTAATGGGAAGTTGTTTGTTGTATGTTTAAAAAAGAAAACAGCTGGAGTTCATATAATAAGGCTAGAGGTTAAGACAGGACATTCTATAGGAGTTTGAATTATATTTCAAAAAACATAGGAAGTCATTGAACAATTATATAAAATGGTTTTGTAGTAGTTTGAACTAAACTGTAAGAAATAGGGGTGGAAAGGAAAAAAAAAACACACTCAAAATATTTTGAAGTTGGAATTAATGGGCATCACTGGATGACCAGAATAAACATGGATATTATCAGAGATTGTACTCAAGTTATACTTTATGTGGATACACACCAAAAAAGAAAAAAAAATGAAGTAATACCAAATAAGGCAAACAAGATTAGAGATGGGTTAGAAGCTGCAAATTCAATCCGGAGTGTGAGATGTTAGTGACGTCCCTACAACAAAATTGGTAGATATCTTTATATGCCAGTATAAGTATAGCAATTTGTAGGTTATAAGCATAAAGTGACATTTGCCAATTTTGGACTCTGTGGAGTTATCTGGGGAAGAATAAATAGCAGTTACAGAAAAGACATAACCAGGCATCTAGAAAGAAATATCTTTTTAAAAAAGACCACATTGAGGATTAGAAAAAAGTAGAAAAATGAGAAAGAATAGGCAATGATGATATTTAACATAGTACAAATGTTCATAAACACAGGGATAGAGATAGAGAAAAAGGGGCAGAAATCAACAAACTGGTTCTCTTTAGAGCAAATGCTAATAGCTCTGAAAAACTAAATGGTATATGCTTTGTGATATTTTATTTTCTACATGGTTAACTTATAAGTTAAAGATTTACTTCACCCTAAGACTTGAATCTTCATTTCATTCACTTGTGGTGATCAAATAGACTGACAAAAAGCAACTCAGGGGAGACATAGTTTATTTCAGCTCACAATTCCATTGTTATGGAAAAATCAAAGTGAGAATAATATGTGACAGCTAATCATATCACATCCACAATCAAGAGCAGAGAGAGAAATGAGTACATGCATGCTCATTTGTACTCAGCCTGTTCTCTATATTTCTGAAATCCTTAAAAAAAAAAAAACAAACCAGAAAATAGTGTTGTCCACAGAGAAATGAGTCTTCTCACATTGATTAATAATTAATCCAGAAATCTCCCCAGAGACAAACCTTTAGGGCAACATGACCTAGCCAATCCTCATTGAATCTCTTGTCTTACAGGAGTCCAGATTTCGTCAACTTGGCAATGAAGATTACCATCACAACCTACTTATTAATCTTATTCAGACAGGTGTCCTAAAACTTACTCAGGGGATCACATCATAAGCCATGTGCCTTATTTTTTCATACTGAATGTATAATTCCAGTCACCTGATTATTCTCTCACTAGAACTTGTCTCTTAAAGGCCATTTTATATATTAATGTATTACAAAATCTTCCTTTTGTCTCTTCTAAAAGCAAATACTCCATAACTGTTTCTCCATATGCTCCTCTGCATTAGAGACTGAACTGAAAGGAAACAGAGCAAATCAGAGCTGAGATGTAAATGAGTGAGACACCAGCACCCTCTAGAGCAAAGGTGAGTATGTGCAGTTCCTGTGTTGTGAGTTACCACAAGTCTTTTCCTTCTTAAGCTCCATTACTCCATTTGAGGTTTACTTTTAATTGAATGAGACAGTTCTTTATGAACTCTGTACATAAAAATTCTACAAAAGCATGAGCCTCCAAATCATTAAATCATAGTCCTGGATTTTATGCAATGTCTTCTAGCCATGTTTCTTAGTGACTTCATGACAACTTTGTAACTTGTTCTGCAAATCAAAGATATCAACATAAACCTAGCCACACTGAACCTGATAGAAAAGAAAGTGGGAAATACCCTCAAACGCATTGGCACACATGACCATTTCCGAAATATAACACCAGTAGCACAGACACTAAGAACAACAATCAGTAAGTGGGACAACCTGAAACTGAGAAGCTTCTGTAAGGCCAAGGACACAGTCAATAAGACAAAACAACAGCCTACAGAATGGGAAAATATTTTCACCAACACTACAAGTGACAGAGGAATGATCTCTAAAATACATAGAGAACTCAAGAAACGAGAGCCCAAAACTTGAATAACACAATCAAAAAAATGTGATTCAGAACTAAAAAGGGAATTCTCAGCAGAATTGCAAGTGGCTGAAAGGCACCTGAAAAAGTGCTCATCATCTTTAGCCATTAGAGAAGTGTCAATCAAAACAACTTTGAGATACCACCTGACACCTGTTAGATTGGCTAAGATAAAAGACACAGAGGACAGCCTGTGCTGGAGAGGTTGCAGAACAAGAGGAACACTCATCCATTGATGGTGGAAGTGTAACCTGTTCAGGCACTTTGAAATGTAGTATGGTGGTTTCTCAGAAAACTGGGAATTAATCTTTCCAAGGATCCAGCAATAGAACTGCTGGGCATACACCCTAAAGATACACATTGCCACTCCAAAGGCATTAGCTCAACTATGTTCATACATAGCATCATTATTTGTAATAGCAAGAACCTGGAAACAACCTAGATGCCCCTCAACTGAAAAATGGATTAACAAACATCTACACAATGGAGTACTACTCAGCAGTAAGAAAAAATGATATCCTAAAATTTGCAGGCAAATGAATGAATTTGGAGAATATCATCCTGATTGAAGTATCACACACCCAGAAAGATAGGCAGGGATGTACTCACTCATTAGTGGACTTTAAAGAAAAAAACAAAATCAATACATGTCCAAGCTGCAAACCACAACCACTGAACAGCTTGGGATCTGAAAAACCTTGGACTGGCACTTTGAGGCCCATTCTCTCCAGAGAAACACCTGACCCAATCTTGATTGTGGAGTGAGGACATTGAATCTGCGGGCAGTTGATGTTGAACTAAGCCACATTAGGACCTTGGGACCTCCTGCCTTTGCTGGGGAGGAGATAAAGTGATGGAGAGAAGAGAGAGTGACTGGGGTGGATGAGAGGGGGAAGGAAGTTTGAACAAGGGAATACATGGATAAAAAATATGTCTTTATAATTTTTTTTATAATAAAAAAAGAAAAAAATCTCTTTCCTTACCAGGTGGCCTCTAACTTGTTTTCCTTAAGGCAATTTAAAAAAATCTAAAGTTTAAAATCTACTTTGTGTCTTTAAAATTTTTATTTTTTAATTGCTCACAAGCTTAAATTCTAATGCATATATGTATCATTGCAATGCTCCTTTGAACATCATTTGTTTACCCCATCCTCACTCTGTAGAAACAATAAGTGAGATAAACCCTTCAGTATTTACTTTGTGTTATTTTTGTTGTAGCACCTTTTCTACATAGCCTGGTTATGTTTTATAGCCAGAGTGTCTAGCATTTGCCTTTATCATGTAACTTATTAGTGGTTTGCAATCTGGCAGGCACTCAAAGCTTTGAGAAACAAAAAGAAACAGAACAATAGTGCACTAGTTTTCTTCAGTGTCTTATACATAACACTTAAAAATTTCAAAGTGCTTAATAAATGGCTAACAATGTTAAGAAGCACACTTAAAATTAAATGAATTATCATATGAAGGATTTAAGAGTTAATAAAAATGAATGATAAAAACTACATGAATGATATGATATTAACTTTGTATCTCATAAGCAAAGCTGGAAGATGGATTTTATAACAAATAGCATGTCTGAGAAAACAGTTATGGCTCAGTATTGTGTTGAAAAACTATATGTATGTTATATTTAATGGTGTGTTGGGGAATGCCAACATATACACATTTTCCCCATGTACTTTTTAAATCTAGAAACTTTCAAGCAAATGCCTTGCTCAGTGTCTTTGTCAGAGTTACAAGATAAAATTAAAACTCCAAAGAACTCTTTCACAACACAAGTCTACCTTAGTCTCCATCTCTTGCACCATTAAAAAAAAAAAGAACATGTTAAAACAATAGAGGAAACTGTTAAAAGGCCCATTCTAATGACCTATGCCCAGCACTTCCTGCATCCTTTCCTTTCATTCTATTAATAATTAGAAAAGACCACGTGGTTTCTATGCCTTCTATGTCAGTTACTGAGAGAAAGTCTTTGGTCAACTCAGTACCTCTGTGGCCTAAATTTCTTTACTTTATAATATGTACCTTGGCAATGTTGAACAGTATTACTTTCTTTATAATTTCTTTACACTTTCCCCCATTTTCACAGTGGGTAAAAACACAGAATAAAGTGTTTACAGAAACTTTCTTTACACATTGGCTATCTTTGTTAAGAGAAAAAAACTTATGAGTAAACAGAGTTGATGGTTTCATTTTAAATTTTTATTATTCTACCAAAATCTTTTCTTCTATATTGTGATTGTTTGTGATGTATATATTTGTCTATGCATAAGATGTGTGTATGCATGTACGCATGCTAGTTCAAATATGTGATCATGGGGTCCATATGCCATAGCCCTTTTGGGCAGGTTATCAGACAACCTCAGGTGTTGGTCCTACCTTTCTCCTTGGTGTAAAAGTCTTTTGTTTGCCTCTGTGTATGTTCAGCTAGATAGTCTGTGAGATTCCAGAGTTTTCGTGATATCCTTTCCCATCTCTAAGTTGGAACATTTTGAGTACAGGTCTCTGCTTTTAGCATCAGGTTTTAATGGATTTTGAGATTTGAAATTCAGGTCCTCATGCTGTGGGCATTTGAGGCTGGGGAAGACAGATAAGTGAGCAATGTTTCTTAAAAACTATATGGTAGAAATGTTTTCCTATTGGTCCAATATTTTCTATCAATACAAAAACAAACAGTCCTTCACTCTGAATGAACAAGACATTATATAAATTGTCAAAACTCCCATTTTTCATGTTATGAAAAACCAAACAAGACTACTTAAATGTCCTTAAAAGTAATAAAGTAAAACAAAAACTTAAGTTCATTTGCTGTTAGGTTACAGGATGAAATCACAGAAGTTATAAACCCAATAGTATATGGAGAACCATTCCTTTGCATGCTAGGTATTATAGTCTAGAATTTAAGAAAATATCAACTGATAATGAAGGTCAGTACTTAAACTGTCTGTGTGTTTATTAAGAATATACAACATAATTCATTCTGTATCCTAATTACTTAGGATTTTCCCAAGATAAAAGTTAGGCGACTTGGTCTTTTCTTTAGTTTGTATTTGAGAAATTTACATCATATAAATATATAAATATAAGTATATTTATACTATTTTAGGAGTAGTAGCATTTTGCTTATGTTATCATCAGGGTGCCTCACTTTTGAAGACACTATTGCCTGAGATGCAGAATGAAAGTATTTGCTGAATACCAAATGACATTGACAGGTTCTGGTAGAAGTGAACAAACTGACCTTACTGATACTGTATTAGAGGAATTCAGATGAGAATATCAACAAGTCAGAAAAAGTCAAAGGGGTATGATAAATAGAAAAAGTGATCAGAAATAATGGGAGAGAAGACAGTATAGATTGCAATCCTCAGTTCATTTCATGGGAATCATCATTTTCATCACTCCTAGTCAGGATCTGCTAGTTAACAGACTATCATAGATACTTAAATAGGAGATACAGCTTAGTGGTAGAAGCAACACACAAGGTTCCAACCCCTGTGGTGCTGCTTATAGACTATATACACACATATGATAATAATTACAAACTTGAGAGTAGTGGAGGCATGGGACAGAGTTGAGGGAATGTAACTGTGAGCAGCTGTAGGTTGAAAAGGAAAGAGGTAGTAATGTAATTCTATTTTATATGACAATATATTTTAAAACAAAATCAATTATGAAAGAAACAAACAAAAAGTGAATCATTGGATCCATTAAGAAGTAAGCAGAATGCAGTGTCTTTGCAGGAGAGATAAGAACACAAATGAAGAATGATGTGAGATGTCTTTCTATACACTGTGAACATGCTTTTTTACCATTGGTTAGTTAAAAAAATATTTTGGCCTATAGCAAGGCAGCATATTGGCAGGTAGGAAATCCAAGCAGAGATAGAGATGGAGAAGGGCAGAGTCAAGGAGATGCTGTAGGTGGTCACCCAGAAAGCAAGATGTAATGGGACACAGGTAAAGCCACAGAGTCACATTGAAATGCAATAGATTTATAGAATGAGTTGTTATAAGAGCTAGTTGATAATGAGCCTAAACTATACAGTTTGTAATTAATATAAACCTTTGGGTGATTATATCTGATTAAATGGCTGCAGGCCTGCAGGTTTGGATTTTGGAGTGAGACTAGGCCAGAAACTTCAGGCTACAGAAGAGTGGCTGATTGGCATAATACAAAAATCTTAGTGCCACACATGGTCATAAATGCCTTTAATTGCAGCACCCAGGAAACAGGCACAGGCAGATTTGTGTGTGTGTGTGAGGCCAGTCTGGCCTACATAGTGAGTTCACGAATAACTGAGGTTACTTAATGAAAGTCTGTTTTTAGAAATTAAAAAGAAACAAACAAGACTTTATACATTTGTGCAACATTCAATAAATATTTATTAGATAAATTGCTGTTCTATATTTATATATTCATTGAGAAAATTTTAAGGGGTTGAAAATATTGTCAAGAAGATTTTTCCCTCTTTGTTTAGGCTTTTATAGACTTCATTAGTAGAACATTTTGTAGGTTTGAAATTAAGAAGATGTGCAGGGTTACAAATCTATCAAATGTAAGTGGTGACATAATAGGTAAGCCATTATGTGGAGGATTTCCTTTCATAACTGGTATACACAGACTGACACTTCTCATACTGAGTTTTGTATATAATCAGTGTTTGAATGTATAAACAATGATGTCAAGTTTGCTGACCACTTACAATTTATAAATCTTTTTCTCCACACACAAATATATATAACAGTATTTTAAAATATGTATGTTATTGCTTATTATTTAGAATATGGTTTAATTTCTCTCATCTATATGTCAGGAGCTCAAGAATAAACACCTAAACTCTGAAAGTCACAAAATCTATTTGAAGGATTTATTTTTGTAGGTTCTACGAGGTTATCAGATAAGCCGAGATTTTTGAATTTTAGTCACTGGAGCGTGAAGCTCAGATCTTCCCTCAGGAGAACATTTCCTACAGATGAGAATCTTCCTTTGAGAAATTTAGTACCTTTTTCGACAATCCTGACCTTCTAATCAAGTGTTGCTCCTAGGAAATGTAAGTAAAAGAATGCAATGAAAGTTTTTGAAAGTGAGGAAAACTTTTAGACATGTAGATCATATTGATTTTAGAAAATATCAGTTTAAATTTTCAATAAAAATAGCAAAAGAAAAATAAAAAGATTTGAAGATTCATAAGGGTAAATATATTAATACCATTGGAAGTTTTCAGTTATCAACTATCAAATTTTATTCTACAAGTAAGTGTTCCTGAGTAAGGGCAATAAAATAAAATTTAAAACATTAATAATGTTTTGCTATTATATTTTTGATTAAGTTTAGAAATTTTTTGATGGGTATTTTTATTATAGTCCTGCATTTAAATGGAAATTTTGTTAAAAAATTAAAAAAGAGCTAGAATTCAATATTTATCATTAAATCATTAATTCTATTCATATGTTTGGCATCCATTTTTGCATATAACAAGTTTACTGAAAATATAGTGTAATTTTATTTTTCATTATTTCTCATAGACAAATAAATGGTTATTTCAGTCAGTTAATTGTAGTAGATTTCTTTTATTCAATAAACAGATTATTTAATGTCAAATAAACTTCATTAGAAGTTCTAAATCTTCCAAGGACAATCCATGATTTGTGAGTAGCATAAAAAATACTGCTTCATTTGATGTAAAGCAAAAAAAAATGCAAGGAAAAACCTAATCTGAAATAAGCAAATTTTGGCCATTTAGAGGATTCAATTTATTCTCATATGCTACATGTCTTTTAATACTTTTCTTTTCAAATGTTATGAGCCTCTATTTATCTTCAAATAAATATTCTTGTTTATATTTTACAGGTAATTCCTTGCACCCCCCGCCATGAGCCTCTGGAAATGAAACTGTCAAATGTGGTGAGAAATAATGCTTTAACTTATAAAATAATAGCAAAAATAGGAATTTGAAACAAATTTTAAAATTCTTGATTTTTGACAGTGGCTTGTTGTTCATTTTTGAATTCACTTTATTCTTGAGGGATATTTTTACCACTTCTATTTTCTACACAGATTATTTTTGATGTTATTATCTCATAACCATTCACTCAACCTGCCTAGTAACTGAATGTGAGCATCTTTCGTAATTATGTCTTCAAGTGTAATTCCATAAGATCAGGTGTACAAGAAGATAATGCCAAGATTTCTAGAATCAGGGATGCAATATATTCCCATTTTTTTCTTTGAACAAGCAAGTGTTCTACAAACCTATTGGCCCATTCTGTTTTGTACTATTTCAGACTAAAGAAGCCACCTTATGAACTCAATGAAAAAGAAGTACTCAGTATTAGCTGTCATATGTAAGGTAGAGGAATGAGGGGAGGAAGCTGATCTAGACACATAAGCATATATGTAACCCAATCATTGTACATACAACAAATGCTTGCTGCTAACGGTGTGTTTTACTTCTACCCTCATACCCAGGTCATACCCTGTACACACACTGTAGTGTATCTTCACAAGTTAAGAAGGCATTATGCAATAACTTTTAAATTTTATTTTAAGTTTTCTTACTTATGATTTTTTAAATATGAATAAAGTCATATTTTTTATCCATGTATATCCTTGTTCAAGCTCCCTTCCCCTCCCACCCCTACCAGTCAATCTCTCTTCTCCACATCTCTATCTCCTCACAGAAAGGGCAGGAGGTCCCAAGGTCCTGATGTGGCTTAGTTCAACATCCACTGCCACAGATCCGCTTTTCTCACCCCCAAATCAAGACTGGGTCAGATGTTTCTCTGGAGGGAATGGGCTCCAAAGTGCCAGTCCAAGATATTTCAGATCCCAAGCTGGTCAGTGTTTATAGTTTGCAGCATGGACATGCTTTGCTTCTTGCTTTTTTGTTTAGAGTCCCCTAATGAGTGAGTACATCCCCTGCTTGTTTGTCTGGGTTTGAGATACCTCACTCAGGAGGATACTCTCCAAATCCATCCATTTGCCTGCAAATTTTAGGATATCATTTTTTTCTTACTGCTGAGTAGTACTCCATTGTGTAGATGTACCACAGTTTGTTAATCCATTTTTCAGTTGAGGGGCATCTAGGTTGTTTCCAGGTTCTTGCTATTACAAATAATGCTGCTATGAACATAGTTGAGTTAATGCCTTTGGAGTGTGAATGTGCATCTTTAGGGTGTATGCCCTGTAGTGGTATTGCTGGATCCTTGGGGAGATTGATTCCCAGTTTTTTGAGAAACTACCATACTGCATTCCAAAGTGGCTGAAAAAGCTTACACTCCCACCAACATTGGAGGAGTGATCCCTTGCTCCGCATCCTCTCCAACATAGGCTGTCATCTGTGTCTTTTATCTTAGCCAATCTGTCAGGTGTCAGGTGGTATCTCAAAGTTGTTTTGATTTGCATTTCTCTAATGACTAAAGATGTCTAGCACTTTTTCATGTGCCTTTCAGCCATTCGTAATTCTTCTGGTGAGAATTTCCTTTTTAGTCCTGAACCCCATTTATTCAAGGTTTTGGGCTCTAGTTTCTTGAGTTCACTATGTATTTTAGAGATCATTCCTCTCTGTCACTTGTAATGTTGGTGAAAATCTTTTCCCATTCTGTAGGCTGTCATTTTGTCTTTTTGACTGTGTCCTTGGCCTTACAGAAGCTTCTCAGTTCCAGGAGGTTCCACTTGTTGATTGCTGTTCTTAGTGACTGTGCCAGTGGTGTTATATTTAGGAAGTGGTCACCTGTGTCAATTTGTTGGATGGTATTTCCCAGTTTTTTTTCCTATCAAGTCCAGTGTGGCTGGGTTTATGTTGGGGTCTTTGATCCACTTGGATTTGAGTTTTGTGCATGGTGACAGGCTTGAATCTATTTGCATTTTTCTACACACTACCATCCAGCTATGCCAACACCATTTGTTAAAGATACTATCTTTATCCATTGAATATTTTGGGCCTCTTTGTCAAAGATCAGGTGTTCATAGGTTTTTGGGTAATGTCCGGATCCTCAATTTTATTCCACTGATCCACAAGTCTGTTTATATAACAGTACCAGGCCGTTTTATTACTGTAGCTCTATAGTATAACTGGAACTCGGGCATGGTGATGCCTCCTGAGGTTTTTATGTTGAGCAAAATTGTTTTGGCAATCCTGGCTTTCCTGTTATTCCAAATGAAGTTGAATATTGTTTTTTCAAGGTCTGTAAAATATTTGTGTTGGAATTTTGATGGGATGTGCATTGACTCTGTAGATTGCTTTTGGTAGAATTGCCATTTTTACTATGGAGAGATGGCTCAGCCATAAAAGGTTAGACTCACAACCAAAAATTATTTTTATTTTTAATAATGAATGTTGGTAACAGGGGAGTTAAAGGCAAAGTGATTGTGAGGTACCTGATATGAAGAGTGCTAGAAAGTAAGCTTTGGTCCTCCATGAGAAGCAAGAACTCTTCTCCATTAAGCTGTTGGCCCACACTCTGAAAGGTACTTACTATTTTTTTAAAAGGAAAAAAAATGCACATCTAGACATTTATTACATTTTAAATACTATTTAAAATGTTTGTCTACTCTTTTATTTCACCTCTCAAAATCTTAATGGTTCTTATGAGGAACATAATTTAATAGAATAGCCTTAAAAACAGGGGAAGTAGTAAAAATAGAACAGAAATAAGAAAAATAACATAGTGATATGCAAAAATGTGACTGCTGACTTATTTCATAATGATTAACAGTACAGATGCTTATTAGAAAACCTGTAAAATACCATTCCAAGATAGTAGTATATAACAGTAAATTAAGATTATACATTGCTTTCAATATAGCTTTGGTAAATTTATTAATACTTAATAATTTATTAATACTTAATTCTTCATTCTACAAAGAGACCTAATATTAGGACATAAGGCTACATAGGAAGTTGCTAGGTAAAAGGAAACTGCTGTGAGTAGCCTCTATTTAATTATCATTATATATTCTTATCCAATAGTGAAATATAATGAGAAATGTATTATGTGTTGTTTACATTTAACATGCTCTAGAATAATAAAGGAATTAATTCTAACATCTATGCCTTAGCATAAAAGAATTTGTGAAATACATAAACTGATAGGTTTTTCTCCTTTCCATAATAGCTGTGTTTGTATAAATATCACATCATGATAAATAACAAGAAAATAACATGTATTTAAAGTATATAATTTGCAAAATTTTGATATTTATATATAAAAATGTATACACACAGGTACACCTGTAAAAATATCAAATAACTAAGCTAATGATCATTACCCTCTTGGATTTCAAACTGTGTCCTGTTTTATAGTTCACTTTCAGCCTTCACAGGCCCATGGATGATACATCAATTATGATTCTTCCACAGTCCAGGGCTCAGCTTCAGTTTAGAAGGGTCCTTACAAATCCCTAAATTCTCCAGTAATCTGTCTTATCTTTGTGCCTCTGACACCCCACTGAAAGTTTTCCATTCTTGAGTTTTAAAAACAGAAGAACAGTTCACTTTACAAAGTAATCTACTTTTTCATGCTAGGTATTTGGTAGACAAAACTCACTACTGAGGTAAATGCTTAATAATTAAGTCAGTATCAGAATTGGGTGAATTTTCTACTCAGAACCACTTATTACCCTATGGTTAAATTTTAATTTGTTAGAAATGATTTGCAGAAACTCAGTAAACCTCCAAAGATTATATACTCTGAGTTATAAAATATACTTCACCACAAAAAAGCAGCAAGCAACTCCAAATACTACAGAAATAAACAGATGAGAAATAACTATGTTTTTTATTTCCATCCATTTTCTTTTACTTCCTTTCCTCTTCCCTTCCTTCCTCCCTCCCTCTATCCCCCTCTCTTCTTTCCTTTCTCTGTTCCTGTCATACTTTTCTTTCTCTCTCATTTCCCTCCCTCCCTCCCTCCCTTCTTCCCTCCTTGCCTCCTATTGATGAGGTTTTGCTATGATTCTCAGGATACATTAGTCTCAACCCACTGGGTTCCAGTTATTCTGCTTCAACCTCAGACTCCTAAATAGCTGAAGATGCAGGCATGTACTGTTCCTACCCTATCCCTTATTGTTATTTTGTGCTATATAGAATCTAAATCTAAAATTCTTACAGAGAAGGATGTCACTAAGGTTAAAGTTTCAGTTGTACATAAGAATACTTCAAATGGAACTATAAATTATAATATTAAACATTATACTTACTATATTTTACATATTTTTATTCTATATACAGTGTACTTCATAAAATCTATTATGCAACCTTAAAAGCCTTTATTTATTCACTTTCTTTTACTTTACAGGGCCCCGAACAAGCTGATCAATACACACCAGAACTAGTCTGAGAAAACATGCTTACCTTTAAAAAATACAAAATTTCCATCACTGTTTTCATAGACTGCATCAATACTGGGTGGTAAGCCCCGCCAGAAGTAAGTAATTTGCATGGGGTATCCATCCATCACCCTGTTGTTTCTCACTCGCCAAAACCACTGGTCCTGCAAAGCAAGCAGAAGCAATGCTCAATACTTCTTCAGGTGTGGCAGCACTGGAGGGGCAAGCGTGCACTGGACAGTTTTAAAGCTAATCTAGGACTTTTATTTTCTTTCATCAATACAATGTTTGGAAAGTCAATACTTCACAGAAAACTAGCTAGGAAATCTCTCCATCTCTAAACCATAGTGTATGAATAAATATGGTGAAACAAAACTATAGGTTTTTTCATTTGTCATTTTCTTAGGACTTTCCAGATGGAAAACTAGAAGGAAAGATAAATGTATTTCAGGTGGTGAGATGTGGGTAGTGAACACAGCTATAACGTGTGGATTTTATAAGCACAGTTGAATTTTACTCACACACACAGGATCTTCATGCTCCAGATGCTGAGGTTTGAACAGAAGGGCTGAATTTCTCTAAATGCCCATGTTATAGCTGCTGTCTAGGTAATGATTGATCATCCAATGTGTCTCATATTGGTCAGTGATGATAACTCTATATAAGCAAATTTATCTTAAAAGTAATTATCACAGAAAAATCCCCTTAGGCTAATTTTCTCTTCTATGGAATTTTTCAAAGTGCTTTCCTTGCCTCAGTTTTAGAAAAGGTCTTGTATCTATTCTTAGTCTAGTGAATAACAGGATTTGGCTTGTCACAGCTGTTTGAAAAGTTAATGAGTTATTAATTAAACTGAACATAATATATTTTCATATAAATCCTTACTCCTGGACAGAAAAAGCAAAATGTAACAAAAATCCATGAAAAGTGATGCATCTGGTGGTACCTTATTATTTCCAATTGAACATACCGGAAAAAAAGATTATTCAAAGTATGGCACTAGAAAACACGAGTATAATTTTAAAATTATTTCAATCCAAAAACATTTACTTTATTTAAAGTTTCACTATTTTTCAAATACCCGTACATATAATAGAAACTATTTCACTTGCAATCAAATGTTTACTATACAGTCTAGTGCACATCACAAGTTTACTTTGGTTTCAGTCCTCTGCCTTTCTCCCAACTCCTGCACCTTTGAATCACTTGGTAGTATTTGCCAAATGTCTGGATAGAAACAAGGCATGCCTCCACCCTGTGCTTCCTAGGATTGACTCAGGTGTTAACACACAGTGCATTAAGAATTATTCAATGCCAAACAATATGATAATACGACTCTTGTCCTATTGCACCTCATACTTGTTTAGCCATTATGGGTTGTTTTCTCCACACACCAGTTATTTATAAGAAAACAGAAACATCATTTCTGGCTCAGGATTAATATCCCATTCTTTATCTGCTTCTTAACAAGTTTGTCATCCTGATCAAGATATTAGTCCTTAAGTTACAGTAAATTTATTGATTTGCCAAACTAGAATTAGATCAAATAATTTCTTTACTTTTGTTTCTGTGTTTTTTTTATCTGTTCTTGATAATTTATTTGGGATAAACAGATATTTATTTATTCATATATACCAGAAGACGACACATAACAACCTAACATACTGCAAGAGGCCAAAGTATACATAACAAACAACTGTTCTAATATTTTTCTTTTATCAAATCATTAAGATAATACATGCCATCTACAAAATAAAAGTTTATGACAACTGAGGAGAGAATATTTGCATCCCGATCATAATGGGTTAATGTAGCAAAGATTTCTTTGAGAAATTGAATTTAAAAAGAAAACGTGTCATGAGTAATATCCACAAGAAAATGAAGAAAGGAAGGGAGGAACGGAGGAAAATAGGGAGGGAGAGGGAAGGAAGGGAAAAAGCAAGGAAGGGAAGAAAGAAGGAAAGATCTGAAGTATAATCATCACAACTACCCTGTGATACTATCTTTTTTGCAGAAAAACTTCAATGTTATTCTTTATAGAAATGATGTTTGTCACATATCCCGAGTTAGAGAAAAACATGGCATAACATCTGTTAAAATCAACACCATTACATATGATAGCATTACATATCCATTGTTACTTTAACCCATGAGTCTCTTCTCTAACGATTTATCCAAAATCAAGATAGAACTTCTTCACTGGACAACTATAACTCAATATGACATAATATAAACGCATGCAACAATTTTTAATTTTTGACATGTTATTAGATGTCATCTATAATGTGGAAGTATGCTATTATGTGAAGGATAATGAAAAGTCTGCATGTGTATTAATATAGTTACACAGAATTATATCTACATATAAATAATGTCAACATTGCTTATGTTTACATTTACATACCAAATGAATATATATAATAAACAGATACTAGTTGGTAAAATGTAGATTATTAAGTGTTATAAGTATTATTGGGGAATTTATATATATATATATATATATATATATATAAAACACTTGTTCTTTAAAAACTCTAGAAAAGTATAGGCAAAATACAAGCCATGAAAAGACACAGTATTTGTAAATATATATAATTGATAAATAACAATTCTAGTGGGTAAATAAACATTAACTTGATGTTGAAAATATATGGTATTAATAATGCCACTGCCAATATATTTGCTCATGAAAAAAGACAAATATGTGTATATATTTTTGTTCCTACCTGTATCTAAGACAAATATATCTCATATCATATATTTAAACCAGTACATGTACCATGTGATAATAATAAACACGTTAGAAACATAAAATCAAATATGGTGTTATCATACACAGAAGAGCACCAGATTTCATATTAAACTGTAGTTTTTAGGTTACTACTTATAGAGAAGTCTACAAGGCATTTCAGTATTTAAAGGAAGAGAAGGAATCTATGCAAAGTTAGTGAGATATATTACTCTTCAATACTGGGAAAGAAAAATTAATATAATAACTAAGGGATGAAAAAATATCAGATTTCATTGGTGGAGATCTCCTGAAAATCTTGGCTACATACATGAAGAAAAGAAATACAGGCAATGTATATGCTGATCCTTCCATATGGGAACAATTTTGAAGATAGATGATATATGATAAATCTTATTGGCTACAGAGTACTCATGACTTATTATTACATGCAGTCCTTTCATATGTCATAAATTGAAGTTTGGTTATACAGTTCAAATGGACTTATAAAGCTGACAGGCAGTAGGCTTTTACCTACTCAAATATACAACAAAAATCATTTTTAGCTGATTTTGGCCCACCGTACACTCAATAATTGTATTAATGCACATATATACACACATATGTATATTTATGTTAGTTTTAAAAGTTTGTGTTTCCAGAAAATGAAACATAAACTTATACCAATAAAAATAAGTAGTCCAGGTGCTCCAGCCTCTCAGAATGCCCCTGATGCAGTTTCCTCAAAATTCTGCATTCAGAACAACTTCAAAGCTACTAGTTGAGAATGTCCAGCCTCAGTGACTAGTCCAATCAAGACTTCAGATAAGTTCTACACTTTCCCATCACACAGAGACTAACCAAAAAAAAAAAAAAATACAGCTGGCTCTCCCAGGACTTGACCATTATCCCAATATTTTTAAACTCCCCTAATGATATTGTCATCCCCAGACAGAAGGAAATAGTATAGAGAATACAAAACCTACATTCCCAAGAGGTAGAGTAAATGGTTTATTTTTCATTCAATGGATTTATGGACATTTATCATCTTTTAGGTTAGTGGTTGCAAGGTGTTTGTTATGGTCAGGAGAAAGCTGTGCAAAAGAGATTTGATACAAGGATCTCTTGCTGAAAAGAAAGAGGGGGATATGTGAATGATAAGATAACAGGATAAGTTATTGAATCTACCTTTAAATTATAAAGCAACTATTAATCTAAAATATTTTACATTGCTATGGATTTTTGTATATTGATACAAATTTGAGGGTTTTTTTGTTATACAGTTTATTTTTCTACTCTTATTTAAGGTATTGTACCTATACAGCTCATTCTAAAATGTAATATATGATTAAGAAATGGAGGTCAGTCATCAATAATAATCAAACTTGTAGTCATGGTAGTTATGCTTTCAAAGTTAAACATATATGTATTTTATGTAGCTAGGAGGTCTTGAAATAAGAAACTTACAGAATATGGTATTTATGAAGTTTTAATAACATAAGACTTTTTGCGACAGAAAGACTTGTCTATTCCTGCCAGTGCTTATTTTACTTCAAAAAAAAGATGATAGGCATTGGATATCCTCCATATGGAGCTTGCTTTCATTTGTGGAAAGATAGGGACTGGGGATAAGAATTGTACTTTCTTTAACTGCTGATAGTATGTTGTCCAAACTAAACAAACAGCTACGTTCTATCTCTGCAGACTTCACAATTACACAAGAAGAAACACTCTGGGCTGAAAGTTGCAGAAATAGAAGCCAATGTGTGCTTTGAGAACAATATATTCTACAGAAATAAAGGGTCAATTCTCCACTTAACTGAGTTGGTGCAGAGGTAGAGGAGGAGAAAAGACTGTAGGTTGAGAAACAGGAATGGCCCAGAAAGAGAATTTATATTTTCGTTAAAAGACATACAAAGTTATCTGTCAACAACTTATGTGTTAAAGACTATGTTGAATTAGAAATTTGTTCCCAAGAGATAAGGGCAGCTGGAGCAAAGAATTCCCAAGAAGAGCAATGCAAGGCAACCTAAGAGATTCCTAAGTGAAGTTGTTTTAGAGGACACTGGCAGCTGTTACCATAACAGCAGAGACTAACTCTTATTACTATTGCCTAATTACTTTATGTTAATATGCTCTTGAGAACATTCCTTTTGCTCCCACTGTTCTACCCAGCTTTGTTTACTTAAAACAGAGTTCAAAAGGTAATTGCCCTTCCTTGTACTCTGAGTTTGTCCTCAACAAATAGCTTGATGCTAAAACTGTTTGGAAAATCATATGACCTCAATGTTAGAAAACAGAAAGTCCTGTGATACTGCTTCAAAAGCAAAAATGAGTTAGAAACATTATTTGTTACTGCTATAAGGGAACATGGTAAACCTTCTATAACATTAAAATAAGAAAATATGTTTCCTAATCATTCCACTCAGTAATGGAGTTTTGGCTGACTGTGATGAGGCAGAGAGATATGGACTCACTATGTTCCAACCAGGCTGGTCGTTACTGTGTGGTTGTGGCCCACACACTCCTGTCATCATCTTCCTCCCAGCCTTTAAAGTACACCTCCACACCTGGAAATTTTTGAAAATTATTCTGAGAAACTATTAATCTAAAGACTGAAGAAATGAATGAAGTAAGGCACAGAGAAGCTAAGCACACCAATAGGAATTGTTTGTACATGAAACAGATACTTGGCTAGAATATTTATAGATTAAGGGAAGCTTCAGCAACCAGTGATATGAGGAATGATATTAGCTTGACTTTCACAGGTAAATTTTTAGCAAATATATCTTTCAAATTTTAAGATGGTAATCATATTATTTTTATCCTTCTCTTTCCTCCTTCCAAAACCATCCATGAATCTCGTGCCCAATTAATCTTTTTTAATTTCATGGTCTCTCCTTTACTAATTGATGCTGCACATGTATATAAGTGTATGTACCCCATATATAAATAAATACACATATTCATAAACACTTAAATACAAGCAGCTCAGTTTGGACAGTGTTGCTTGTATGTATACGTCTTTAGGGCTGACCATTTGGTTATGGATAACAACCTGGAATGTCCTTCCTTGGGGAAGATTCTCCCACTTTTAGCACTCCTTAGTTGCCTCTAGTTCTTTGTCTAAGGTTGGGGCCTTCTGGGCTTCCGTCCTTGCACATTAGCATTGTTTCACCCTATTGATTTTACTCTTCTAAAGGCATTAAAGAAAACAAAGTTGGCATACTTATACATCACACAGACAGAGGCAAGTAATAACAGCAACAATAAAAGTTTAGTCTGGGTGATGGCATACATGCTTTCCTAGAAAATGGAAAAATATAATATGAAGATTAGATAGAATTCAAGTAGATGTATTAGGATAGTGTGTGCTAGAGCAGTGCATGCAAGTGAGGAGAAGATAGGACAATAGTATAAGCATAGACATATAAGTAGAAAGTAGAACAGAAAGCTTGAAGAGTCTTGGGCAAATGACATGATCAATGCAACAGAATAAATAAGAAAACAAGTATTGAAACAAGGTAGAGAGCAGAGGACAAAAAGCAAAAAGCGTAGTAAAGATATTTATAGGATAAGAAGGATTCAAGATTCTGAACACTAAGGTGCCAAAATCTAAACATGGAAATAGAAAAGTCTAGGTTTGAGAGAGAAGGAGTCTATGGTCAGTACTGAAGTAGAGACACATAAGTTAGGTAAACAGTCAATAATGAAAGACATATGTGCTCTAGAATAGATGCTAAGTTGACAAAATAGTGCAGATAATAAAGAATAAGTCAAATTATGTTCCAGTTGCTAGGTAGAAAATGAGTTCTTATAACAGATTTACATAGGAGAGAAAATTCTTCTTGGTTTAATCATATATATGTATGATTATAAATTAATTAATAATTTATATGAAAATAAGATTTATATGAAAATAAAAAATAATTATATGAAAATATATTAATCATAAATTATATATAATTTCAAATACCTGACTATGCTCTTCTATAACTTTCATATTTGGGGATGTTTTGAAGTTTAGTTGTAACTGAATATAAAATCTGCCTGTATCTTTTGTGAGAATTCAGCATTACATAGAAATGTATGTATACTAAACTTTTTCTGACTATTTCTATTTATATATGGAGAGATGGGAACTGAACCCAGGCTCTTTACAAAAGCAGCCAGTGATTTTTAATCCTAAACTATCTTTTAGTCATGAAACTATCTTTAATTTTGGGAGTATTCCTTCCATGCCAAATTAAATAAGTCAATGCAAAAACTATTTTTTATTCAGACAATGACTTTTGCCATTCAATATCTATGGCTTAGGTTTCTTCAGCTTCAGGATACAATTAGATCATTAGTTTTTTAATAGAACTAAACCAATGAGGTTACTGATGCATAACATGACTGAATTATTGATTCCTAATCTTGCTTATCAGCCTTCTAACATAAATGTGTTCAAACTCATTAGGTTTCTTTCTGTCTTTCCTTCTTCTGTTTCTCTGTCTCCTCCTTCCCACACTGCCTCCCCACTCACACTCTGCCTTTCTCTCTCTCTCTCTCTCTCTCTCTCTCTCTCTCTCTCTCTCTCTCTGGCTCTGCAATGTGCACCAAGCTAGCTTACTTACCTATGAGGGTTTAGATAGTCTCCTGTTTCTCCTTATCTCTAAGGAGGAGCATTGAGATAACAGATATACTGTTACTATGTTGGATTTTTCATGGGATCAGAAAATCAAAATTAATATCTTAATGTCAGAACAGCAAGAACTTTAAGAATTGAATCAACCACCTTAAAATCCACTTAATTTGGCAATTAAAATTATTTTCATAGTATTGATTACAACTAAAAACATATCATGATCGTATAGTTTTATATATCTTTCCAAATACAAATTATAATTTTAAATCCATAGCTGAAAATGACACATGAGTGGATGAATATAAAGAAGGTCTAAGGTAATAATGAGATAGCTGTGTGAGCTAAATATATATTATATAATTCAATCATATGCAAAATCAACTGTTACTAAATATCATTTTTGTTAATATATGAATGTATGTCTGAGTTCAATCTAGCAGTCTAGACTACAAAAGCATAAGACTGTATCCAGAAAAATGTCACAAATAGAAAATACACCCTCTCCTTTGTAGAGTTCATACTTTAGCGTCTTCATAAAGACCACAGTGAAAATTATCATAACAGCTGCCTTTTTTATTACTTAATTTTTCAAAAGTATGACTTCAGAATTTTAGAAAAAAGTTTCAAGATATTGATATATTATTCAGCACCAAATATATAGATCTGTACTGTATAATAGTCACCAGCCACAGTTGGATTCTGCATACAGTGGGAACAAGGCACATAACAAATGCTCAATACACAAAGGAGTCTAGTGAAAGAAAATCATGGGCTGCTTCTACTATTGAAGCAAGTTTCAATGAATAATATTGCCCAAGAAAATTAGATTCTTTATTAGTTAACACACATTATGCAATCGTTTTAATTATGATTCAATATTACTGAATACAGAAATCTATAAATGGAATAGTTGTCAAAACCTATAGGAAAACCGAATAAGATGATGTTTTGCACTATTATTTGTAGAGTCATTAGCAGAACATGAGTGAACAGGATATTTTTGTTAATTTTGTTGCAAAATTTTGCTACTGTTGTCAGCCTAAATGGATATTATGGTAATAGTATCTACTGTAAGTATAGGCAACACAGTTTCAATTTCCAGACCATTTAGTTGAAAGTCTTCATGGAATAGTTGTCCATAGCAAGTTTGAAACACTGCTCCCAACACATAGTTTATAGAATTTCACTTCTTCCAGCATGATCTCTTGGAACCACCAAAATTCAATTAACTGTGATTTGGGTAAGTGCTCTCCAATGTTAAAGGCTTGGACCCTAAATATTGATTTTATTTGACATCTTTTAAAGATGAGAATCAGTATAAAAAACTTTTATCAATATTGATATATAGACTAGAAGAAAACTATTGGCCCCATAGACTTCTCCTCTTTCACTCTCTCCAACATGGTTCTTAAGAATTGCAAAGGTCCAGTCGTAGAGATATCTCCAAAATGTTCCGTCAACATACTTCTTTTCTTTTCCTAAACTGATTGCTGGTAGTAGATAATATTGTTACAGTAATAGAAAGCTGTCTTCTGTAAGATACATTTTCATGCATATCCTTTACTTTTTAGCAAATTACCCAATATTACTGTCACAACTGCAGTTATTAATGTCTTACTTAGCAATACTATTTAATTTTTGACTGTTACTTTTCCCCGAATAAAGCTAACTTAGAAGATCTCACTACAAAATGATCATATCCTAAAAAACAACCATGCAAAGGCAAGCACCTTATAAATATTTATTGTAGATATAAATCAATAAATGCAGTGGATAAGAAATGGAAATTAAAGCTACTCACAACAGAAATATGCCTTTTAGAAATACCAATTCACTTTAAGTTAAAAACAACTCCTCCAGTTTCTAAATTTGCTATTTGCTATTTATATTTATCAAACTTAAAGTCTGAAATGAAATGAGTACAAAGTTACATGTTATAAAACAAGGTTTCTTTGATGAATACTAAATGAGGGGCTACTTTATGTCCAGAAGATTGGTCAACTGCAGCAATAACTCATGCAAGTGGTGGGAAGCATTTGTTGGTTAGACTGGGGATTCATTTGGATCTCCTGAAGAGTAAGTATAGTGTTTCTATCTTCAGTGTAAATGGAAATTTTGGAAAATAGTCAATTTAGTTTGCATTCTTTCCAGAAAAAAAAAAACAACATTAAAAATTTAGCTTTGAGGCAGTGGAATTCTTCAATAACTGAGAGAGTACTTACATTGAATCCTTTGAACATGCTAGCAAGTGTAATATTTCACTCTTTTCTAAGAGTAACAGCAGTATAGGGTTTTCAAAATGTTGATGGCTTTCAAAAAACACTCCTCCATTGTTGGTGGTAGTGTGAGCTTGTTCAGCCACTTTGGAACGCAGTATGGCAGTTTCTCAGAATATTGAGAATCAATCTCCCCAAGGACCCAGCAATACCACTTCTGGGTGTATACCCTAAAGATGCACAGTCACACTCCAAAGGCATTAGCTCAACTATGTTCATACCTGTGTTATTTGTAATAGCAAGAACCTGGAAACAACCTAGATGTCCCTCAACTGAAGAATGGATTAACAAATTGTGGTACATCTATACAATGGAGTACTACTCAGCAGTAAGAAAAATGATATCCTAAAATTTGCAGGCAAATGGATGGATTTGGAGAATAGCCCACTGAGTGAAGTTTCACAAACTCAGAAAGATAAGCAGGGGATGTATTCACTCATTAGTGGACTCTAAACAAACAAACAAGAAAAAAGCAAAGCATGCCCAAGCTGCAAACCACAAGCACTGAACAGCTTGGGATTAGAAATACCCTGGACTGACACCTTGGATCTCACTCCCCCTAGAGGAACACCTGACTCACTCTTGAGGGAGGGGGGAGAAAACTGCAGCTGCCAGGAGTGGAGACTGAACTAAGCAATATTGGGGCAGTGGGACCATGGGACAGCCTGCAAATGCCCAGAAAGGGATGGGGCGTTGTGGAGAAGAAAGAATGACCTGATGTGGTGGGAGGGGGAAGGGACCTTGAATAAGGATATACAAGGTTAGAGAGCGTGACTTCTTTGTTCATAATAATAATAATAATAAAGGAAAAACAAACAAACAAAAAACAAAATTCCATTAAAAGTGCCTATTAAAAATCACACATTCGAAAGAAGGTCTTAGGCTATGCCCAGCTGGGCCCCTTCTCTAGGGTGAACTGCATCATCACATAAGGACCCAGGGCTTTGAAACTCTGTCCTCATCCAGAGCAGAGTCAAAGGTGAGCAGATCCCATCTCCTGGGCCCCAATCCAGAGAAATACCCTCCAGATTTCGGCTCTCACCAAATGGTCTGATCTCAGATTTGTCCCTGCAGAAGACCCTAGGCTCTGCCCAGCTGGGCCCCATCTCCAGGGTGAACTTTGTAATCAGACAAGGACTGAGGGCCTTGGAAACACAATCCCCTGTCCAGAGTAGAGTTAAAGATACAACAGACTCTTCTTGGAGCAGACAAGAGACACAAGCCCTCTAGCCACAAATGAGTAGGAGCTGACTAATTGTGAACCACGGAAGCCATGGGCAGATGCCAGTGCAAGAATACATATAGCAATATAAAGTAATCAAGGCAACACCAGAAAAAACTG
>PVIH01010536.1:30909-74784 GCA_004025045.1 Sigmodon hispidus
AAAAAAAAAAAAAAAAAAAAAAAAAAAAAAAAAAAAAAAAAAAAAAAAAAAAAAACTCTGAGATGAACAAATCCTGGAAAGAAAACAAAAAAAAAATGAAAGAAACATTCCAGGAACTAAAAAGGGAAATAGAAGCAATAAAACAGGCACAAACTGAGGAAAAAGTGGATATAGAAATCCTGAAGAAAAGAGCTGGACCTACAGATACAAGCATAACTAACAGATTCCAAGACTTGGAAGAGATAATCTCTGGAATGGAAGACTCAATAATGGAAACAGATACATCAGTTAAAGAAAACACTAAAACCAAAAAGCCAAAAGACAAAATATTCTGGAAATTTGGAAATTTGGAACACCATGAAAAGACCTAACCTAATAATAATAATAGGAATAGAAGAAGGAGAAGAATTTCAGCTCAAAGGTACAGATAATGTATTCAATAAAATCACAGAAGAAAACTTTCCTAACCTAAAGAAGGAGATGCCTATAAATATACAATAAACTTACAGAACACCAAAAATATCTGCTCACCACATAATAATCAAGCCATAAACCATATAGAACAAAGTAAAAATTTTAAGAGCTGCAAAAGAAAAGGGACAACTTACCTATAAAGGCCAACCCACAGAATAACACGTGACTATTCAATGGAAACAATGAAAGCAAGAAGGGCTTGGTCAGAAGTTATACAAACACTAAAAGAGCAAGGCTGCCAACCTAAACTACTGTACCCAGCAAAATTATCAATCATCATAGATGGAGTAAACAAGATATTTCATGACAGACTTAAACAATTCTATCTACAAATCAAGCCCTTCAGAAAACATTAGAGAGAAAATTCCAACGTAAGGATCCCAGATATACCCATGAAACCACAAACAATCAATAACCTCACAGAAGAAAAACCCACAGAAAGGAAATATGTACAACCCACCATCAAAATTAAAAGGAAATATCAATCAGTGGTCACTAATAATCCTTAATATCAATGGACTCAACTGACTTATAAAAAGATACACTCTAACAAAATGGACACAAAAACAGAAGCCATCCTTCGGCTGCATACAAGAAACACACCTTAACCTTCAAGACACACACAGGCTCAGAATAAAGGGTTGGGAAATGATTTTCTAAGAAACAAGCTGGGTTGCCATCCTAATATCGAATAAAGTAGACTTCAAACTAAAATCAATTAAAGAAGACCAGGATGGACATTACTTATTCATCTCAGAAAAAATTGGTCGGATGAGATTTCAATCCTGAATATTTATGCTCCTAATATAAGGGTACATATCTAAGTAAAAGATACAATACCAAAGCTCAAATCCCATATCAACTCTCACACCCTAATAGTAGGGGATTTTAATACCCCACTTTCCCATGGATAGGTCAACTAGACAGAGACTCAACAGAGAAATAAGGAGTCTAACAAAGGTTATAATGCAAAAGGATTTAATAGATATATACAGAAGCTTTCATCCAAACGCAAAGGAATATACATATTTCTCAGCTTGCAGAGAACTTTCTCTAAAATTTACCACATAATTGGTCATAAAGCAAATATCAATAAATACAAAAAAGTGGAAATAGTCCCTTGTATCATATCAGATCATGATGGCCTGAAGTTACAGTCCAACAACATCAAAAATCACAGAAGTCTATCGTTTCATGGAAACTGAATTTCACACAACTGAACCACCTCTGGGTCATGAAGAAGTTAAGAAAAAATCAAAGACTTTCAAGAATTCAACAAGTATCAATCCACAACATATCCAAACTTGTGGGACACAAAGAAGTCAGTCTTGAGAGGAAAATTCATGTCACTAGATACCTATATTAAAAACCTAGAGAAATCACACACTAGAGAACTATCAGCACAGCTGAAAGCCTTAGAACAATTAGAAACAAACTTACCTAGAAGGAGTAGAAAACAGGAAATATTCAAACTAAGAGCTGAAATCAATACAATTGAAACAAAAAGAACAGTACAAAGAATGTATGAATCAAAGAGCTGGTTCTTTGAGAAACTGAACAAGATAGATAAACCCTTCTCCAAACTAACCAAAAAGCAGAGAGAGAGAGAGAGAGAGAGAGAGAGAGAGAGAGAGAGAGAGAGAGAGAGAGAGAGAGAGAGAGAGAGAGAGAATTTAAATCAACAAAATCAGACATGAAAAAGAGGATATAAAAACAGACCCCCCATGAAATCCAGAGAAATATCAGGTTTTACTTTGAAAATCTATACTCCACAAAAATGGAAAACCTAGGAGAAATGCACAGCTTTTTGTACAGGTACTATTTACCAAAATTAAATCAATATCAGATTAAATACCTAAACAGACCTATAACCCTAAAGGAAATTGAAGGTGTCATTAAAAGTCTCCCAAGCAAAAAAAGGCGAGGTCCAGATGGTCTCAGTGCAGAGTTCTACCAGACATTCAAAGATGAGCTATTACTAATACTCCTTAAAATGTTTCACACAGTAAAAACTGAAGGAATATTGCCAAACTTTTTTTATGAGGCCTACAATTACCCTAATACCCAAGCCACTCCAAGATGCAACAAATAAAGAGTATTACAGTCCAATTTCCCTCATGAATATTGATGTTAAAATTCTCAACAATATTATGACAAACTGTATAAACATCATATAAAAATATCATCCACCATAATCAAGTAGGCTTCATCCCAGAAATGCAGGGATGGTTCAACATATGAAATGTACATGTAATCCATCATATAAACAAACTGAAGGAAAAAAAAAACACATGATCATATCCTTAGATGCTGAAAAAACCTTTTGAAAAAATGCAGCACTCCTTTATAATGAAAGTCCTGGAGAGATCAGGAATACAGTGAAAATATCTAAATATAATAAATGCGATTTACAACAAGCTGACAGATAACATCAAAATTAATGGAGAAAAACTCAAAGCAATCCAACTAAAATCAGAAACTAAACGAAGATGTCCTCTCTCCCTTTATCTATTCAATATAGTTCTTGAGGTTTTAGCTAAACAATAACAGAATGAAAGGAGATTAAGGGGATACAAATTGGAAAAGAAGAAGTGAAACTATCTCGATTTGCAGATGATGAAATTGTATACATGAGTGACCCACAAAATTCTACTAGGGATCTTCTACAGCTGATAAACACCTTTCGCAATGTAGCAAGATACAAGATTAAATCAAAGAAATCACTAGCGTTCCTATACACTAAAAATAAAAGTGCTGAAAAAGAAATAAGGGAAACATCACCCTGTATAAAAGCTGTAAATAGCATTAAATATCTTGGAGTAAATATAACCAAAGAAGTAACAGATTTATCTGACAAAAGCTTTAATACACTGAAGGAAGAAATTGAAGAGGATATCAGAAAATGGAAAGCTCTTCCATGTTCCTGGATAGGTAGGATCAACATAGTAAAAATCCCAATTATTCCAAAAGCAATCTACAGATTCAATGCAATACTCATCAAAATCTCAACACAAGTTTTTATAGACCTTGAAAGAACAACACTCAATTTCATTTGGAATAAGCAGAAAGCCAAGATTGCCAAAACAATTTTGCTCAACAAAAGAACCTCAGGAGGCATCCCAATCCCCTAATTCAAGTTATACTCTAGAGCTACAGTAATAAAAACAGCCTGCTACTGGCATAAAAAACAGACTTGTGGATCATTGGAAGGGAATTGAAGATCCCAACATTAACCTAAAACCTATGAACACCTGATCTTTGCAAAAGAGGCCCAAAATATTCATTAGAAATAAGATAGTATCTTTAACAAATGGTGTTGGCATAGCTGGATGATAGTGCGTAGAAAAATGCAAATAGATCCAAACCTGTAACCCTGAACAAAACTCAAATCCAAGTGGATCAAAGACCTCAACATAAACCCAGCCACACTGGACTTGGTAGAAAAAAAAAGTGGGAAATACCATCCAACAAATTGACACAGGTGACCACTTCCTAAATATAATACCACTGGCACAGACACTAAGAACAACAATCAATAAGTGGGAACTCCTGAAACTGAGAAGTTTCTGTAAAGCTAAGGACACAGCCAATAGGACTAAATGACAGCCTACAGAATGGGAAAACGATTTTCATCAACCCTATTAGTGACAGGGGGCTGATCTCTAAAATATATAGAGAACTCAAGAAACTAGAACCCAAAACTTGAATAACCCAATCAAAAAATGGGGCTCAGAACTAAAAAGGGAAATTCTCATGAGAAGAATTACAAATGGCTGCAAGGCACTTGAAAAAGTGCTGAACATCTTTAGACATCAGAGAAATTCAAATCAAAACAACTTTGAGATATCACCTTACACCTGTTAGATTGGCTGAGATAAAAGACACAGATGCCAACCTATGCTGGACAGGTTGCAGAGCAAGCAGAACACTACTCAATTGTTGGTAGAAGTGTAAGCTGGTTCATCCACTCTGGAATACAGTATGTCAGTTTCTCAGAAAACTGGAAATCAATCTCCCCAAAGACCTAGCAATACCACTACCGGGCATATAGCCTAAAGATTCACATTCACACTCCAAGGGCATTAGCTCAACAATGTTCATAGCAGCATTATTCATAATAGTAAAACCTGGAAACAACCTAGACATGCCTCAACTGACAAATGGATTAACAAACTGTGGTACATCTACACAATGGAGTACTACTCAGTAGTGAGAAAAAAATGTTCTCCTAAAATTTGCAGGCAAATGGATGGATTTGGAGAATGTCCTCCTGAGCTATGTCTCACAAACTCAGAAAGATAAACATGGGATGTACTCACTCAGTTATTAGTGAACTTTAAACAAAAAAATCTAAGCATGTCCAAGCTGCAAAAATAAAATGTAATTGGTTGGTATCTGAAACTCCTTGGACTTCCCCCTTTGAGCCCATTCCCTCCAGAGGAACACCTGACTCTATGTTGATGTGGGGGTGAAGAATGTGGATCTGCCTGGAGTGGATGTTTAACTAAGCCACCTTGGTACCTTGGTACCTCCTGCCCTTGCTGGGGACAAGAAAAACTGATAGAAAGAAGAGTGAGTGACTGCAAGGGGCAGGATGGGGAAGGGAGTCTGAACAAGGGGGTACATAGACAAAAAAATGACTTTTTTTCCATAATAATAAAACAAAAAGATACAGATGACAGCCTATGCTGCAGAGGTTGCTGAGCCAGGGGGACACTCCTCCATTGTTGGTGGAAGTGTAAGCATGGAATGCAGTATGGCAGCTTCTCAGAATACTGGGAATCACTCTCCCCAGGGATCCAGCAATATCACTATTGGGCATATACCCTAAAGTTGCACATGTGAATTTCAAAGACATTAGCTCAACTATGTTCATAGCAGCATTATTCGTAATAAGAAGAACTTGGAAACAATTTAGAGGGCCAACAACTGAAGAATGGATAAAATAGAAAAAAAATTACACATTCATATTTTTGAGATAATTGAAGAGTTTATGTGGATTCACAATACAGATTTAACTATGCTATATGCCCCAGTTTTGTGTGTGTGTGTGTGTGTGTTAATTTGGATTGTTAACTGATTTTTTTTAAGGCTCAATGGATTACCGATGACCTGGTCTATAAACGTATGAATCAACTATTGGCGTGTTCTATCTTCCACTACAGGGGGAGATAGGCTCTTCTGAACTTTTCCCTGCCCCATGCCACATTTCTATCTTGCACTCCCTCCACTGGCATCCCTTTCTCTGCCTAAGCTGGTGTTTTGCTTATTTTTCTTTACTTTAATTAAAACATAAATACATATAATTGCTTTAAAGTAATATCCACTATACAAAAATACTATGTAAGAGGGTCAGAAGAAGTAAATTAAAAAAAAAATGTGTTCATACTGTGATACATTGTTAAAAAACTAAATGATTGTTCTATCAGTCAGCATTTAAATTGTAAAGCATTCATGGTATACAATACACCACAACAAAATAAAACAAATAGCTATATAGCCATCTTTAAAAGATTCATTTTAAATGGTTAAAATAACAATCATAACACTGACCATAAATATCTCTGAAAGCTTGTTTTACTGTTACTAAAAGTAATTAAATTACTACACATGTATACACCACCAGCAGCATTAAGATATAAAGGAAAAAAATCAGTTTTATATGTTTCTTATACTATTATTCATTGTTTATATTTTCCATGTTTGCCAAGCATGTAGATATATCAATATACTTATTCCAGTATTTTTAGTATATATGAAAAGTGATGGTACAAAGTAGAGATTTGTACAATATGTAATTTTTTTCTATAAAGACATTATGCTTTAGCATGCTCTAATTATCTTAAAAGCAAACTTCATTATTTTAAAATGCTATCATTTTTATTAATTTAATATGTTATTAGTCAATTTTGCACATGTATATAGGCATATTGAACATACCCATCTTACCCTTCTACATCATTTCCATCCTTTGTAGAGAGCTGCGTGTAGCCATGCCTTAAAGATGGCACTGGCTTCCACCCTCCACCTTCCACATGGTGAGTGCTGTCAGTGACAAGCTATCCCATAATTGGCTAGGCTGAGGATTTGGCTTGCTTTCGCGTACCTGGACCTTTAGGCAGTGCCCATGTGGCATACTGGGTTTGGCTGCCCAGAGGCTATTTAGGCTGAGGGGGGGGGGTGTTTCCCCGAGAGGAGAAGATGTAGAGAGAGAATGAAAGAGAAGATGTAGTAAGTCAGTCAGTCCCCATCGTAAGTAAGTCAGAAGTCAGAAAATTGTTCAAGGTTCCTGAATAAAACTGCAGAAAGAAGAGCCTGGGTGTCATGTCTTCCTTGTGGGCCGAGGTGGTCGTGACACTCCTTTCCACAAATCTCTCTCCAGTGTCATGTCTTATTTGTTTGTTATATATGCCATACCTATGAGTCCATTAGTTGAGAGTGATATATTGGAGCCTGCTGAGTAAACTAAACAAAATAATTTACCCTCCCCAAGAATCTATCAATGGCCAACAATTCAGAGATAAAGTATAAAGCCTACAGTCCACCCCCGATTACTATTGTTGATGACCTTTCTTGTGTGGCACCAGAGCAGGAAAACAGTTAAAGTGCACTAATGAGTGTAATATTGTTGATTTTTAAATTAAATCCAGTGAATTACATTAAAACTCCTCACTTTATATTTCTCATCTACTATTCCATACTTTTCAGTGAGCCAAAGAGGGGGTGATACAAAGGTCATGGCCAGGTCTGAAATGGTATACACTGTTTATTCTCTGCAATATGAGCATCTGTGAGTCTCTGCATTAATCAATGTAAGAAGAGACTTCTTTAAGGCTTTGAGTAATTTTACTTATGGGTATAAGCTTATAAAAATACAAAAGGAGGGTTGATAAAGTTATCATTTTTCTTTTTCTTTTTTATTTTATTTAAAAGGTTTTTTTTAACATACCAACCACAGTTCCCCTTCCCTCTCCTCCTCCTACTAGCCCCCAGCTTTTCCTCATCCTACCCCTTATCCACTTCTCAAAGAGGGCAAGGACTCCCACAGGGAGTCAATATAGTCTGCCTGTTAAGTTGAGGCAGGATTAAACCCATTTACCATATGATGGCTGAGTAATGTATCCCTCTATAGGGAATGGTCTCCAAAAAGCCAGTTCATGCACTATAGATAAATCCTGGTCCCACTGCCAAAGGCCCTACAATCTGCCCAAGCTACATACTGTCTTCCACATTTAGAGTGCCTAGTTCAGTCCCATGCAGGTTTCTATCTGTCAGTCCAGAGCCAATGAGCTCCCAGTCGCTCACCTGTCTCTGTGGGTTTTCCCATCATGATCTTGACCTATTTGCTTATATTTAGATAGGAAGTGCAAACAAGCTGTAGGGTCAAGTCTTGTTTAGGGAGTTGACTGGGTTAAAGTTGAACATACAATACAAACTTAAATGCATTTTCAAGGTTTTCTTTGTATGTATATATTAGAAAATTCACCAAGATGACAAATATTTCCTGAGAAAACCATCTTTACAGTTTATGTAGACTTTTTACCAAGTGACTCACATTAATATGAGGTGCTATGACACATATTTAGTATAAGAGAGGCCTGTGTTGGTCTGAAATGAAAGCAAAGCATATTACTGGAAATAACAGAATAACATATAATATAACATATAATATAACACATAGTGTGGGTGCTTGGAGGAGCACCATGGTATACTTTTCTGTGGGATACTCACATTCATTTCTTCTTCCCCCAACATGGGTGAGCTCTGAAATAGCCACATTCTAGTAGCATTTTCTACATTTTCCAAAAAAGTTCTTGAAAACAGCAAGTGAGTGCTAGATTAAATATACTGACAAAGACTGCTACTAATGTAATTGATGGAAAGTATATCTGTGTTCTTAAATTGAAGATTAAGAGAGGAAAAAGGGATTATTTGCACCAAAAGGTCAAGATCATGATGGGAAAACCACAGAGACAGTTGATCCAAGCTTTAGGAACTCATTAACTCCGGATTGAAAGACAGCTGAGAAACTTGGATGGGACCACACTAGGCTGTCTGAATGTGGATGACAGTTGTGTGGCTTGAGAAGTTGGTGGGGCCTCTGGCAGTGAGAGCAGGATTTATTCTTAGTGCATGAACTGGGTTTTTGGAGCCCATTCTTTATAGAGGGATTACTTGATTGTCAAAAAGATAGTTTAACTATAATCACCCAAACTTACTGAAAGAAATTGGAAGAGTGAAAGCTAGTAATTAAGGCTTCTGTTGATTTTTCTCTATACTTTTTTACAGTCAAGATAATTTACAGCTTTGTTTTCAAATTCATTTACTGATAAGATTTACAAAATTGGAGGTAAGGAAAAAAATATTGTATTTTTCCTCTCTTGCTGAGTTCTAGCCAGTCTTTAGTTTATATGGAACAAAGTTAAATGGGCCTTATTTATAAAATAGCCTACATAGTGTTTCTGGACCTGTAATCTGATGCTTCCAGAGACATGACAGGTAGATATTGATGATCAGCACATCTCCAAAGCACCATGGCTTTGTTTCCACCAGCAAACACTTTATAAATATGATTTCAAACTCATTGATCAGCAGTAGGAAAGTGTGTTCACTGTTGCAACTGTCTCTCCAAAGTGTATTACAGTCCCTCAAATTGCAATAGCCATTAATTGGTTTGACTTGGTTGCTATGCTAAATATCTAGAAAATTCACAAGTAGCTATCCAATTTAAAAATATTTGAATGAAGTATAACAAAAAGTCTCTCTTGACTAATTACTAACTATTGTTTTGTAAGGTGACTTTGACATCCTATAAATGACATTCTCCAAATTCAAGTATACATCTAAAATTTAATCTATGCCTGATTATCTAATGATGATATGACCAAGAAAAGGTATCCCTGAGAGTATCTTCCTAAATACTCGCATCAGGTTATTAGCTGAATATTCTAAATGACATCCAAACCAGTAATTATAGAGAATGATATCATTAGGTTGCATAAAAGCAGTAGGAACTGGGGCGGAGTGTAATCCAGTAGCCCGAAAAAGCCAAGTAGAACTGGCTTAAGATTTAAGTATACAAAAGTCCTCTGCTATTTGCCCGTCTAAATCAAAATGTTTGCTTATCTTGATGATGCTCAATACACACTTAATAGGCCAATAACACATTATCAGCAATTCTTAAATAGTTTTAAGAAGAAAACTGAACTCAAGAAACTAGAGACCAAAACCATGAATAACCCAATCAAAAAATGGGGTCCAGAACTAAAAAGGGAATTCTCTGAAAAAGAATTACAAATGGTTGAAAGGCACTTTGAAAAGTAGTCAACATCTTTAGCCATCAGAGAAATGCAAATCAAAACAACTTTGAGATACCACCTTACAACTGTCAGAATGGCTAAGATTAAAAACACAGAGAACAGCCTATGCTGGATAGGATGTGGAGCAAGGAGAACACTCCTCCATTGTTGTTGGGAGAGTAAGCTTGTTTATCCCCTCTGGAAAGCAGTATGCGGGTTTCTCAGAAAACTGGGAATCACCCTCCCCAAGGATCCAGCAAAACCACTATTGGGCATAAACCATAAAGAAGCACATTCACACTCTAAAAGCATTAGCTCAACTATTTTCATAGCAGCATTATCCCTAATAGCAAGAAACTGGAAACAACCTAGAACTGAAAGATGGACTGTCAAACTGTGGTATATCAACACAATGGAGTACTCAGTAGTAAGATAAAATGATATCCTAAAAGTTGCATGCAAATGGATGGATTCAGAAATATTTTACTGAGCGAAGTATCACAAACCCAGAAAGATAAACAGGGCATGTACTCATTCATTAGTGGACTTTAAACATAAAACAAAGCACTCTCATGCTGCAAACCCCAACCTCTGTACAGCTTAGAATCTGAAACACCTTGGACTGGCACCTTGGAGCTCATTCCCTCCAGAGGAACACCTGACCCAGTCTTGATGTTGGGATGAGGAAAAGATCTGTCTGGAGTGGATGATGAGCTAAGCCACCTTGGGACCTTGGGACCTCCTGCTCCTGCTGGGGAGAAGATAAGAAGATGGGGAAAAGAGAGAGTGATTGGGAGGGGTGGGAAGGGGTAGGGAGTTTGAACAAGGGGATACATGGATAAAAAATGAGACTTTTTACATAATAAAAAATAAAAAGACAAAGAAGGAAAGCTGTTTCTTAATTTGGTGCAAACTTATTTGACAAACAACTTCTTTTGAGTTTACATGAGGAATTTTTAAGTATTTTTATCTTTAATATATTAAGCCCATTTTGTTTCACTACATATCACACATGGCATACATATTATAGTTTTTTATTACAAATACATATTATATAGTAATGTAGAGCATTAGTCTTATTTAAATGTTGCACATCATAGACTACAATATTATTATACTACAAATACTAATGTGATTTTATAAAGATGTGCTAACATGCCTGTCTGTGGGCTGTATCTCAAGATCTTAGGATGTTATTGTAGAAGAAATTTTCAATGGACTTAATTGGCATGCTTAAATTTAAAACAAAAAGAAAAATTGAATTTTCAAAGTAAGCAGGACACTCTCAAGAGCTTTAAGTTTGAATTATACATTTATATGTCTGTGGTAAAAAAAGTAAGTTTCTAAAAGTAACTATAAAATTTTTCTTGGGCATATTGTATTATGTAGACAAGTACATCAGTGGTCAAACTTTGAATGTAAACATTCACAACTATATTATTATATTTAACAAACCCTAGCATGCTATTTCTGCTACTTTGATCCTCTAGATTATTCACATTTTCAGGTTTGGGGGGGGTCTTAAAAACAAGCACAAGAAAAAGACTTAGGCCCTGGGCTCCTGGGTATCACCTGAGAGTCTTGGTGCATAATTCCTGTCATTTTAGTGATGCTTACAGAGACAGCTGCAGTCAGAGGAGATTGGCCCAAAATATAAAGACCCAAGTGGTCTTTCTTATTAATTTATTTATAAAATAAAGTTTTTCCATCCATATATCCTCTTGCTCACCCTCCCTTCCCTCTCTCAATCCCTCCAGGTCAGCCTTCAGCCTCCCTCCTCCCCATCCTCCCATCCTCTCCTCCAAAAGGGTGAGAGGTCTCAAGGTGGATCAGCTTAGCATCCACTCCAGGCAAGTCCAGTTTCCTCATCTTAATATCAAGACTGGGTCAGGTGTTCCTCTGGAGAAAATGGGCTCCAAAGTGCCAGTCCACTCACAGAAACACAGTCTGATCCTTCCCCTTGAGGCTCTACATACTGCCCATGTCAGTGGACAGTCGCCTATCCTAGGAGGACCTAGCTCATTTTCTTGATGGTTCCTCAGTGGCAAATTTTAGATAGTTATTTTTACTTCTTCTTCTTTTTTTTTTTTTCCTGATGAGTAGCACTCAGCAGAATGTTCTCCAAATCCTACCATTCGTTTAGAAATTTTAGGATGTTATTAATTAATTAATTAATCAATCAATCAATCAATCTATCTATTTATTTATTTGTTTATTTATTTATTTTTTTTACTGCTAAGTAGTACTCCATTGTCAGATGTACCACAGTTTGTTAATCCATTTTTCAGTTGAGGGGTACCTAGGTTGTTTTTAGGTTCTTGCTATTATGAACAATGCTGCTATTAACATAGTGAGCTAATGCCTTTGGGGTGCAAATGTGTGTCCTTTGGGTATATGCCCAATAGTGGTATTGCTGGAGCCTTAGAGAAAATAATTCCCAGTTTTCTGAAGAACTGCCATACTGCATTCCATAGTGGCTGTACAAGACTACACTCCCACCAGCAATGAAGAAGTTTAACTCTTGCTCCACCTCCTCTCCAGCATACGCTCTCATCTGTGTTTTTAATCTTAGCCATTCTGACAGGTGTGAGATGCAATCTTACAGTTGTTTTGATTTGTATTTCTCTGATGGCTAAAGACGTTGACCAATTTTAAAAGTGACTTTCAGTCATTTGTAATTTTGCTGTGAATTCCCTTTTTAGTTCTGAACACCATCTTTTAAGTTAGGCTTAAATATAGGGTTTGGGACTGTAGTTTCTTGAGTTCTCTATCAGTTCTCTATCAGAGGACAGATCAGTCCTCTGTCACTTGTAGTGTTGGTGAAAATCTTTTCCCATTCTGTAGACTGTCGTTTTGTCTTATTGACTGTGTCCTTGGCCTTACAGAAGCTTCTCAGTTTCAGGAGGTCCCACTTACTGATTGTTGTTCTTAGTGTCTGTGCCACTGGTGTTATTTTTAGAAAGGGGTCACCTGGGCCAATTTGTTGGATGGTATTTCCCATTTTCTTTTCTATCAAGTTCAATGTAGCTGGGTTTATGTTGAGGTCTTTGATCCACTTGGATTTGAGTTTTGTGTAGGGTCATAGGTTTGGATCTATTTGCATTTTTATACACACTACCTTCCAGTTATGCCAACACCATTTGTTGAAGATACTATCTTTATTCTATGGAATATTTTTGGACTCTTTGCAAAAAATCAGGTGTTCATAGGTATGTGAGTAAATGCCAGGGTCTTCACTTCAATTTCATTGGTCTACAAATCTGTTTTTATGCAAGTACCAGGCTGTTTTTAATTACAATAGTTCTGTAGTATCACTTAAAGTCAGGGATAGTGATGTCTCCTGAAGTTGTTTTATTGAGCAGGATAGTTTTGGTGATCCTAGGTTTCCCATTATTCCATATGAAGTTGAGTATTATTTTTTCAAGTTCTGGAAAAAAAATGTATTGGGATTTTGTTGAGGATTGCATTGAATCTGTAGATTGCTTTTGGTAAGATTGCCATTTTTACTATGTGGATCCTACCTATTCAGGAACATGGGAGATCTATTTTCTGATATCCTCTTGAATTATTTCCTTGGTGACTTAAATTTTTTGTCAAGGACATTTGCTACTTATTTGTTCAGTGTTACGCCAAGATATTTAATGCTATTTGCTGCTATTATAAAGGGTGATGTTTCTCATGTCTTTCTCAGCCCTTTCATCTTTAGTGTATAGGAGGGCCACTGATTTTTTTCTTTTTGAGTTAATGTTGTATCCTGCTACATTGCTAAAGGTGTTTATCAGCTGCAATAGTTCCATGGTAGAATTTTGGGGTTCATTTATGTAAACAATCATATCATTTGCAAATAGACAGTCTGACTTTTTTCTTTCCAAATTGTATCTACTTAATCTGTTTTTGTTCTCTTATTGCTTTAGCTAGAACTTTGAGAACTATATTGAATAGATAAGGAGAAAGAAAACAGCCTTGTCTTATTCTTGATTTGAGGAGGATGGCTGTGTGTTTTTCCTCATTTAGTTTGATGTTGACTTGCTGTTTATGGCTCTTATTATATTTAGGTATTTACTCTGTATTCATGATGTCTAGGAGTTTTGTCAGGAAGGAGTGTTGGATTTTGTCAAAGGTTTTTTCTGCATCTAATGAGATGATCATGTGTTTTTTTTTCTTTCTTTCTGTTTGCTTGTATGATGGATGACATTCACAATTTTTCATATATGGAACTATCCCTGCATTTCTGGGATAAAGCCTACTTGATCTTGGTGGATGATTTTTTTTTGATATGTTGTTCAATTCTCAAAATTTTATTGAGAATTTTTGTATCAATATACAAGAAACAGATTGATCTATAATTCTCTTTCTTGTTGCATTTTTGAGTGCCTTGGGTATCAGGGTGACTGTGGCCTCATAAAAATACTTTGGCCCTGTTCCTTCAGTTTCTACTGTATGAAACAATTTGAGGAGTATTGGTATTAATTTTTCTTTAAAAGTCTGGTAGAAATCTTCAGTAAAACCATCTGGTCCTGTGCTTTTTATTTTTTACTTGGGAGACTTTTAATAACAGCTTCAAATCTTTTGGGTGGGGGTTTATAGGTCAGTTTAGGTCTTTAATCTGATCTTTATTTAATTTTGGTAAGTGGTAACTGTTCAGAAAACTATACATTTCTACTAGATTTTTCATGCAAATGGAGTATAGATTTTCAAAGTAAGGCTTGATAATTTTCTGGATTTCCTGGGTGTCTGTTGTTATGTCCCACTTTTCATTTCTGTTTTTGTTAATTTAGATTCTCTCTTTCTCTCTCTCTCTCTCTCTCTCTCTCTCTCTCTCTCTCTCTCTCTCTTTCTCTCTCTCTCTCTCTCTGCTTTTTGGTTAGTTTGGATAAGGGTTTATTTATCTTGTTGACTTTCCAAAAGAACCAACATTTTGATTTATTGTTTGTATTGTTCTCTTTTTTTCTATTATATTGATTTCAGCTCTAAGTTTGATTATTTTCTGTCATCTAATCCTTCTAGGTGAGATTGTTATTAATTGTTCTAGGGCTTTCAGCTGTGCTGTTGGATCTTTTGTGTGGGATTTCTCTAGGATTTTTAAATAGGTATCTAGTGCTATGAATGTTCCTCTTAAGAGTACTTTCATTGTGTCCCATAAGTTTGGATATGATGTAGATTTATTTTCATTAAATTCTGGGATGTCTTTTTTTTTCTTTCTTAAGTTATTCCTTGGCCCAGTGGTGGTTCAGTGGAGTGATGTTTAGTTTCCATGAGCTGGTAGGCCTTCTGTGATTTTTGTTGGTTCATAACTTCTGCTAGATCCCTTATTTCTCTGTTGAATTTCTATATGGTTGACCTATTTAAGGGTAAATTGTGTGTGACATTTAATATAAGGTTTAAGCTTTAGTAGTGTTTCTTTTACATATGTATGTGCCCTTGTGTTGGGGGAATAAATATTCAGGATTGAGATTTCATCTTGGTGGATTTTTCCTGAGATCAATAGGCAATGTGTGTCCTAGTCTCTTTTAATTGATTTTTAGTTTGAAGTATATTTTGTTAGGTATTAGAATAGCTACACCAGCTTGTTTCTTAGGGACATTTGATTGAAAAGTCTTTTCCCAACTCTTTACTCTGAACTTGTATCTGTTTTTGAAGTTGTGGTATGTTTCTTCTATGCAACAGGATGGCTTCTGTTTTTCTAGCCACTGTATGACAGTATGTCTTTTCATGGGTGAATTGAGTCCTTGATATTGAGGAGTATATGACTAATGATTGGTATTTCCTGTTATTTTTGGTGGTAGTTTGTGTGTATTTCCCTTCTTGGGGTTTTTCTTCTGTGGGATTATTGATTGTTTGTGGTTTCATGGGTATATCTGGTTTCCTCACATTGGAGTTTTACATGTGGTGCTTTCTGTAGGGCCAAATTTGTGGATAGATATTGCTTAAATCTCGTTTTTTTTTGTGAAAATTTGTTTACTCCATCTATGGTGATTGAAAGATTTGCTAGGTATAGTAGTCTGGGGTGGCATCCATGCTCTTTTAATGTCTGTATAATATCTGACCAGGACTTTCTTGCTTTTATTATTTCCATTGAATAGTCTGGTGTTATTCTGATGGGTCTGCCTTTATAGGTGATTTGGCTTTTTTCCTTTGTAGCTCTTAATATTTTTTCTGCCGTAGGTTTAGTGGCTTGATTATTATGTGTTGAGTAAATTTTTTTGTTTGTCTAATCTATTTGGTGTTCCATAGGCTTTTTGTATCTTTATAGGTATTTCTTTCTTTCTTTCAGTTGGTAAAATTTTCTTCTATGATTTTGTTGAATATTTTTTCTATTCCTTTGAGCTGATGTTCTGCTTCTTCGATTCTACTTAATCTCAGGTTTGGCCTTTACAAGGTATCCTAAATTTCCTGGACATTTTGTGTTAAGACTTTTTGGTTTTAGTGTTTTCTTTAACAGATGACTTCATTTCCACTATTGAGTCTTCCACTCCAGAGATTCTCTCTTCCATCTCTTGGATGCTGTTGGTTATGCTTGAATTTGTAGTTCCAGTTCATTTCTTCAGGTTTTCTATTTCTAGCTTTTCCTTGGTTTTTGCCTTCTTTATTGCTTCTATTTCTATTTTAAATTCCTGAGATGCTTTTTTTTTCTTTACTTGTTTGTTTTCTTTCTCTTGGTTTTCTTTATTTTCTTTCAGTAATTTGTTAATCAATTTTAATTTTTCTTAGTATTTTCTTCTATTTTCTAAGGAAGTCTTTTATGCCTTCTTTTAGAGCTTATATTATCTTGTTTTTAACATCATTTCCTTTGGTTTCCCCTTCATTGTTATGCTCAGGGCTTGATACCATAGAACCACCTGCTTCTTCAAGTGGTGTCTTGTTGCTCTTTATATTGTTATATGTATTTTTGTACTGGCATCTGCCCATGGCTTCCTCAGGACATTCTTGGTCAGCTCTTGGTTGGTTCTTAGTCAGCCTCCGGTCTGTGTGTCTCCAAAAATTACAGGAGCTGCTCTTATTTGGTTTTTATTTGGCTATAAGCCAAGGAGCTGTGTGTCTCCCACTGTTTTGGGTGTTGTTCTTAGTTGGCTTTTTGTTAGCTCTGCATTAGATCTTAGTAAGCTGTGTACTACAAGGTTTTGGTTGGTTCAGTTGTCAAGAGTGTGATGATGTAGGCTTAGTTTGGGCAGACTTTGACCTGTGGGATGTTCCTCTAGCTGAGTTTTGATGAAAATTGCCTTGGGGGTGCTCTCCCAGTTTTTTCTGGGTTGAGTTGGGTATGTGGGGTATATCTCTGGGCCTGGATTCAGAGAGTAATAAAGTCTCCAGGAGACTTTTTAGACAGCTGTCTTTTTAGTCAGCTGTGTATCAATAGCCTTAGCTGGTCCAATTGTCCCCAAGCGATCCTTAAACCTACAACCCTGATGTAGAAGTCACAAGTCTTCTAGAGAGCAGTATAAATTAGACACAATCTGAATGATGTGATTTCTTTTTGCTTTTGATCTTTAGATGTCCTTGCCAGACTCAGCCATCAGTGGAAATTTGAGAAAAATCTAGTGCTTTAATTTCTAATGTTTACAGAATGTAAGGAATCTTATTTAACTGTATCTAGAGGAGAGAGAGAGAATCCTTCAGACTTTGAAATGTGAAAATGTGGCCTCAGCAGAATCAGTTTCAATAAAAGTCAAACTTTTCCATGGTCAGATATGTTTTCCTAAAATGATTCTAGTTCCATTCTGCAAAACACAAAATACATTCCTTAACTTACCATGAAAAACTCAAAAAATGTGACATCACATGATATAACTCTTCTGATGATGCTTTGTGGAAAATAAATCCATTAATAATTTATTAATAATAGTATTTAACAAAACTATAAAAAATCATTTAAAATTATTCAAATAAAAATTTGGATGTTAAATAAAAATGTTTGTCTTAAGTTAATAATTTGACAAAAATTAAAAAACCTTCTACCTCCATTTGTAACTTTTGTATGTCATTTTTTCCTTTCTCTTTTTTTCTTCCTCCTTCTCCTTGCTTCATCTTTCCTTCCCTATCCACTCCTTCTCCTTTTTTTGATGATATATATTTATACCATTCACTCTAAATTCATCATTAATATCCCTTTGATTCAGCCTGACTAGAAGCCAGCACTACAAACATAAAAATCTACAAAGAAAGATCTCTGTGCATAAATAGATTCATGCTATTCAACATTCCTGCTCTTCCACAGAACCACAGTTGAGCTACCACTACATTGGGGAAATTATAACCTCTGTATCACCAGCCTTCCTTGGCCTCTAAAAGGACATATACTTATTTGCAACAATATAACGCCCCCCCCCACACACATAATTAAAAATAAAACAAATTTAATTTGGTACATGGAAACAATTACCACAGTTCCTTCAGCATACAATGGAAAATCAATGATAAGAAAATCTGCAAGTATCTCTAAGAATTCAATGCTGTTCATACTCAAAAAGACAGTATTAGTATTATACAATATTAATAAATATTCATGACATTTAGTTGTTTAAAATGCTTTAAATGTAAAATGTGGAGCTGATACTGAACTGAAAAAAATTGGGAATCTGGATTATGAAAAGGTTTAGAACTAACCAAACTATGAGGAACAGGCACAGGATTCTAGGATTCTAATCCTGCCATTACCAAATGAGAGAGACATTATTAGAGTCTAGCTACAAAGCTAGAAGGAAGTGTTTCTGAGGTCATTGTCACTTCTGACACCAATGACAAGTTTAAAGGATACAGAAAACATCCTAAGGTTTGATAAAGTTCCTAGGAATGCGCAAAGAACTCACTGAACTTTGCTGCACCCATGTTATATTAAAATAATATATATTTTAAAAAAGAAGAGAAGTACCATTTAACAGAGGTGTTTCCTCCTATCCTTATTGACCAGGTTATAAGTCACAGAACAAGAACTTTTTGGGTTTTATTAAATTAGGCCACATTTTCTTTCTACTCAACTCATATAGTTGCTTTAAAATACATTTAGTAGCGCTTCTTTGTCCCATGAAAATTGAAACACTTTAAGGGAAGGAGTTCTGTGATGGCAGTCATCGAAATCATCCTCAAAGGGCTCAAAGGGTGATTCTTTATCACATAGCTGTTCAGAGTCTGAATTTGCTCACTTATTTACCTAAACACAATGATGATTGAAGACTAATCAAACAAACATATTAAATGTAACAATAGACAAAGATCTAGGCTTCATGTGATTCTCTATATAATACTTTTTTTTCAGGTGCCAGACAGAGTTTTATTTAGGGCATTCGGATATCTGGAGAAGGAGGGGAGGGCAGAGAAAGAAGGAAGAAAGAAAGGCAGAAGGAAAGAGGAGAGAGCAGGAAAGAAGTTCCATACAGTACTTATTGTGGAGAGCTGTGTGTAGCCACACCTCCACCTTCCTGAGGGTGAGCGCTCTTTGAGGTAAACAACTCCATATATGGCTAAGGCTGAGGATCTGACTTGCTACCCTGTACATGGACCTATGCGTAGTGCCTATGTGGGGTACTGGGGTTGGCTGCCCAGAGGCTATTTAGGCTGCAGGCGGGTTTCTCCGTGGTCAGAAGGAGAAGAAATGAGAGAGAACATGTAGCAAGTCAGTCAGTCCCTGTCATAAGTAAGTAAGTAAGTCAGAAGTCAGAATTCAAGGTTCCTGAATAAAACTGCTTAAAGAAGAGCCTGGGTGTCGCGCATCTTCCTTGCGGGATGAGGTGGCGTGCGACAACTTATAACACTATTTACACAAAAATTAAGCAATATCACATCTATAAAAACTCAAGAGGGCATAACTATCATTACAAGAAACTTAGTAAAATGTTTTCCCTAACAATCTTCATAGTGTCCATCATTGATTTTACTTTAGGCCTTCTACTTGTTTTTTTTTTTTTTTTTCAATGTGTTCAATAGGAAAACAGGATTGATAGGCATACAACAAAATATTTTAACAAGTTTACACAAAGAGATCTATTAATTCATTGCAATGCCTATACAAAAATCAATAACATTTACCACAGAACATCAACAAAAATAAAACCAAAATTTACAGGAGATAATTCTATGATTTATTTGTAACAACAAAATTCAGAAGTGACTACATCATGAGCCTGCAGAATAAAGCAAAAGGGATCCATAGTACAGGATGTTAAAATATACTAAATATCTATGAGCACTAAAGTTATTTGATATTGCCATCCAAACAGATACACAGATCAAAGGAATGTAATAGAGAGTGAATAGCAATAACAACTAACCTAGCAAGATATACAGAGGAGTCCAGTAATGGATGAATATTTTAGTGATAACTACCTGCTTTGTGATTGTATTTAAGGCCTGCTCATGGAAGCAAACACATACCAGATACTGTAAAGGTGGCAAAGGATTCATGTCTGGAGAATTCACAGAATATGAGAGCCATAGCCTGGGAAGGATTGATACAAAAGAATGACTTGTAGACATGACAGGATCATTGTTCTCATGATGTAGTTTCTTATACAACATATGAATAAGGGCAGCCATTCAAACTTCTGGTATAAATAGGAGTGTAGTTTATGTGATCTTACCATTAACAGAGGAACTATTGGTAAGTGATGATTATTAGAGCAAAGCAAATTTTTTATGAGCATTGCCATTGGTTACTTGGCCATGCTCCAGTGAATGGCACAACACTCATATGCACACATGCAGCAATAACTGGCCATAGGCTATTACCAACAACAACAGCAACTACAAATCAAGAAAAAAGAAATAAGAAAAAAGTTGTCATGAGCTCACATAAGTATAAGTAAAAATCAGGAATAGGAATTACATCCACCTGATTATATGATACAAACCTAAACATATAGATATAAATCTTGACATATATGAATACCAATCATACAGTATTCTAAAGTGTGTATATTTTTTCTGTCCTATATATGTTAAATCTAAAGTAGGAAAGATAATGTTAATAGTATATTACACAAAAAAAGCCTCAAGAATCCTCAAGGTACTTTAGCATTTCTCAGTAGCAACCACAAATGCAGTTACTTAGAAAGTGATGTCTAAATTTTGTAGTAAGTCAGAATTGTTTTAAAATTTGTCAGTGGGACATGAATGATCAGCTCTTTTGCACTTTAGCTCAATGATATCAATGTTAACTAATGATTTCACCAGTGATTTCTATGAGCACGAGATGTGGCAAGTTGAAACTTCAGAAGTGTAGGGAGGGTGTGAATACAGGAGCTCAGATATGAAGAGAGGGGCTGATAAAAAATAACCACACTTAATTTTCTATGTAGATGTTTTCTGTCCACTCTGTTGAAGAAAGATATATTACACCATTTTCAAATAGGTTTCCAATAAATAATATTTCCACAGAGAAAGGGGCACTATATAATTTACTTTTACTGAAGTCCCATTGTTGTAGCATATAAAGACATGATATTTTTCATCCCATTAAAAGTAACATTATGGTTCTGATTGTCTTCTCTCTGTATCACCATAATGATTCAGGTTCATAAACCACATGAAGGCAAGGCCCATAAAAACAAGCAGAGTTAGTTACAGAGAGTGAATGGCTGCCACTCTCTCTAGTGTTAAGTTCTTAAGGTGGCTCCTTTGCCCTGTTCCCATTCACAGTCTTGTTGCTGTGAGATTTCCTCTAGGCATCTGGTTAAGGATGTTATCTCACTTGCCTTTCCAACACTTTGTTAGTCATCTCTTCTATTTGCTCCATCACTTCAAACAAAAAAACAACAAAACAAACAAACAAAAAACCTTTCTATTTCTTTATTCTTTGTATCCTTTATATCATGCATGAAATGATCCTATTTATTTCTCCATCCCCTTGTATCAGCCCTCTGCTCTTGTAATCTCTCACAAAATAAAATAAAATTCAGGAAAACAATAAAGGAAAATGAAATCTTGTCATGGAAGCTGTAATGTGACATGCTGTGTCATATAGCAAATACATTTGTCTATATTTCTTTACTTGCATTGGTTAACTTCAAAGAAACATTGGTCTGATCTGATTTTTTTCTACACTGTCCATACTTGGCTCTCTCTGGGACTCCTTGTAAAATTCTGTTATTTCCCTATGTTGTGGAGATCCTGCAATGTTGACTCTACAGGACTGGCCCCTTCACAAGCTCTAGCATATCATAGATTGGGTGGGCCAAATCATAGCCCTGGTTGAAAGCCTGCGTAATTGCACAACTTGTCAGCCTGCCAGTTCTTCCCCAGATGCAATTTTAGAGTGAGTTGCCCAGCTTTGCCATGGATAGTTCACCCTTTGTAGTGATGAACAAGGGTCTGAGCCACTTCTCTTTTCATGCCTCCAGACTTGGTTGTCCCACACCACACCAGGTGTCACACCACAGCAGGGTCAGCTCTACTGTGATGACCTGGCAAAGAGCAAGGCCTGATTTCCTCAGTGCAGCAGGTCGTAAGGGGTCAGTTCTTGTCTTTTGTCTGTCGTTTGTTGCAGATCATGAGAGGCAAGGAATAAGAAAACATCTCTCCCCTTCTATGCCATTACTAATAGACAGGACCTGGAGACAGCTCTCTCATGCCCAAGACTTTGGGACTGGCTCATCTCCTCTAACAGGGTCTACTCTACTGTGCTGCCCAGGCAGGACCTGCCCTCCTGAGTGCTGCAGCTTGTGAAATGAAGGAGCAGCTCTCCTGTTCTATGACCTCATGGCCAGCTATCTCACCAGCTTAGTCATAAATGGGTGGGACATATCTCCCCTGTCACCATATGGCAAATGAGGGGAAGGACAACATTTCTCACCCTTACATTCTAGGTTCTAGTGATAGCTCACTCATGCTTCTCCCCAAATGGGTCAGCCTTCTAGACAAGTGCTGTCTAGACAATGTACAGAAGCCATTCATTTTCCAGAGTGTTGTAGCTGGTAAAGGGCAGGGACAGCCCCCTCACAAGATGGAGTCAATAGGGGGCAAATGAGGAGGGCAGATTTTCCTCACTGCCACCACCACACTGGAGAGGTGTGAGGCAGTACCAGCAATGCCTCTGTCAGTCCCATAGGGTGGGCTCACCCACACCTTGTTCTACAGGGTCAATTCTACTGTGCTACCCTGAAAAGGCACAGAGCGCTTTCTCTAGAGCACTATAGCTGGCGAAGGGTTGAGTCAGGTCCCCAACTTGCTGCAGGTTGTGAGCAGCAAAGGGAGGAGGGCATCTTTGCTTCATCCATGCCTCTACATGGCAGATGAGAGTAGTGCCAGCTGCTTTCCCATTCCTATACCCTCAGGGCCAGGTCGCTCACATCCATGAGCACAGGGTCAGCTCTATTGTGCTGCCCATATGAGTTATAGGAACCTCTCTCTTGAGTGCTTCTGCTGGTGAGGACCAGGACCAGTTCTCCCTAGTGCTGTAGCCAGTGAGCCTCGGGACCAACTTTGTACATCCCTATCCTCTCTGCCTTCAATGATATCAGGAGCCATGGACGTTAACTGAGACTACCGCTGCAACAGGAACATGAACTCATACATCGGACCTGCAACAGCCAAGACCCATACATCACTATGGCCCAGGAAGCAATCAAGCCACCTACTTCACCCTGCTCCTCACTGCTTTCACCTCTTCTGATATGCATATGTACACAAGGCATGAACCATTTTATCTCTCCCATACCAAACTTACATTTGCTCCTCATAATAGTGTATACCAGAGGGGCACCTCAAGGCACCAGGTGAGATGTATTTTCTCCTTGGAGCCAGGGGCAGACTGGCCCAGGACTGTATGTGGGTTTTCTTGTATGACTCAGTCCTCCATGGCACTAGACAGGACCATACTACCTCCATGGAGCCCTGGGCTGTCCATCCCGGACCTATGTGCAGGTCTTTCTGTCTTGCTCAGTCATCTCCATTTATTCCCATCTAGTAACTCCTGACATGTAGAATAAAGCCTCAAATTTTCAACATGGAAGAAATTATCATTTATGAAGCATTCTTTATTTTTCAATTTCAGTGCTTTTGTTGCTATAGAAAACCATACTGTCTTCTCAATGCACCACCACCTTTTAACCCTCAGGCTAAGTTGATATCAATTGTTCTGGCAGGTATAGATGAAACAGCCACCAAATACATTTCTTGATGCATGTGCATATTGTATCTTAAATATTGACATATTGTCTACTGGGCTATTTTCTACCCCAGGGACAGAACAGCAAGTATCAAGGATAAAAAGAGGAGATCCAATTCTCTAATGCTTATTTCATGGCTGTCTACCACTTTTTTGAAGGAAAGAATGAAAAAAATAAAACCATTTACAATAGTGCCTAGTCATTAGCTGAACTATGTTCATAGCAGCATTATTTGTAATATCAAGAACCTGGAAACAACCTAGATGCCCCTCATCTCAGGAATGAATTAACAAACTGAGGTACATCTACACAATGAAGTACTACTCAGCAGTAAGAAAAAACGATACCCTAAAATTTGCAGGCAAATGGATGGATTTGGAGGGTATCCTTCTGAGAATATCACAAACCAAGAAAGATAAGCAGGGGATGTACTCACTCATTAGTTGACTCTAAACATAAATAAATAAATAAATAAATAAATAAATAAATAAATAAATAAAAGCAAAGCATGCCCAAGCTGCAAACCACAACCACTAAATAGCTTGGTATTAGAAACACCTTGGACCGACTCCTTGGATCCCACTCCCCCTAGAAGAACACCTGACTCAGTGTTGATATTGTGGGGAGAAAACTGGATTTGCCAGGAGTGGAGTCTGAACTAAGCAATACTGGGACCTTGGGACCACCTGCCAATGGAGGGGATGGGGAGATGTGGAGAAGAGAGAAGACCTGATGTGGTGGGAGGGGGAAGGGACCTTGAATAAGGATATATAAGAATAGAAAATGTGACTTCTTTATTTATAATAATAAAAAAAGAAAAAAAACAATAGTGCCTAGTAACCATAAGCTTCACAACATCAAGTGAAGTTGTCACAAAATCATTTGCAGACACTTTAATATTCTGTTTTACCCTAGATTAATAATAGTAACAATTAGAACAACAGTGGCACCATAAATAGCTATAACAATAATGGCAATTGGTGCAACTGCTTGACTATTTGCTGTCATGTACCAGGAATGTACATGGTTAACAGTGTGCTACTATAAAATGAGCTGACAAACTGTCATATAACAGCCCTCCTTACACTGCAGAGTCTAACAGTGCTCTCTGAATATACTGCTGAATATCTTGCCATTATGTATGATTTCAAAATGATATATAGTAAACAGAATAGATACTTTCCTTGGTCAAAACAACAGGAAAACTAATTATACCAAAATATTTACCTAGATAGATTCAGACAGGTATTGTCACTTGAAACTAAACCGCAATGAGTGTAGAATTGTATTTCATTTGAGTTTTCCTAGTTAAACTAAATTATATTATTGAAATGCATCACCATAATTTTGTCCAAGCCAACTTAGTCACAATCCAAGGGAAAAAGACATCAAACAGATCTATGACTTCCGCATATTGGCACTATTGTGAAAATTGTATCACTTTATCATTTTTTAACCCAATACAACTTGCATAGTTATTAAGCTGTTTTATGCCACTACATTAGCGCCATTATATATACATAACATTCTGAAATAATATGCATGTAAAATCATTTCACAATCCCATGATGCTAAGATTTTCCTTTCTTATGTGATATTAAAACATGCATTTCAAATAATAAGATGTGTAACAGTTTTTGTTTTACCATTTCACAATATTGTAGGTAAATTTAATTATTTGTTACTTTTGTTTTTACAATTTTTCTTCTGGCTAAGCCTTGCATATATTAACAGTAGCTGACACATTGTAATTTCCTGTACTGTCACTCTGGTACTAGATAATTTGAGTTACCTTGCAAAATTTTTCTACCAAGAGAGCATCAATGAATATGATTTAAAATATAAGGAAATGTATATACTTTTATTATTTTCCAGGTGAGTTACCACATAGTTGGTTATTAATTTGGAAAATACACAAATTCTTTGTCTGTGGTAACATATAAATATCACAAGCTGTACTATCTGTATGCTACTATGCATTCTTGATGGAGAATTAAGGTACCTCATTTAAAATATTGTTTTACAATTTATTATTTTTAGGTGCAGCATTTAATTCTCAAATTCTGCAACAATCATCAGTTAATTGCAACAATAGATATTTATTCTGAGATGTATAAAAGTACAGATTAATCCTTAAAACTATTCTATTAAATTAAGATAATGTCCTACACTTTTTTTTTCTCAAATTGTGCTCAGGACAGAGAACAATACCCTCCCCCCAAGAAAAAGACAACAAAAATAAAAGTATCCTAAAAACAATCACTATTTTTTTTGGCATGTTTAGAGATTGAGCACAGATTCCTTCATGTTCTAGGCAAGCATTATAATACTAAGCATGTTCTAAGCCTCAATCAATTCAATTTTCTAATCAAGAAATAATTGTTTTCATTTGGTTATGACATAGAATTGAACTTTATCACTCTTGTTTATGGTATGGTCTTACAAATACACAAGTTTAAACACATATATCATATGTAAATTTACAAAACAGATGTATAAACACCTAAGCTGCATGTTTGAACTTTCAGATTCCTAGAAATCTAATTTTCCTCTATAAATATTCTGTTTAGACATGTTGTATCCATTCTACTGATTGCCTTCCTATGTATCCAGGTAACTGAGTTGTTCATCTCAACATTTTGGTCTGAAACAGCAGAGATAAATTATTCACCTATAACCATATATATATATATATATATATATATATATATATATATATATATATGCTTGCAGTCAAATCCCATTACCTTTTCATTTCTCTGAACTAGATCTTCTGGACTCATGAAGCTGAAGGACAGAACTGTGTCCACCAGTCATTGACATCTACTCACACCATAGCTTACTGGTGAATCTCTCTATATATACCCACCTACACATCACATAATGAACTCAATAAAAATTAAAAACACTATGTAGTTATATTTGCTTAGTAGTAAGGTTAAAGATAGAATGTTGAGTGGTAAGCTCTTTAGAAGTCTAAGAATATTCAATGGAAGCAGTTAAATTTCTCAGGCCTTTTGCTTTTATATAATGTGAATATATAATGTATATGACAAGAAGTTTAAAACAGAAAAGAAAGTGTCTAGTAGATCATGGTTATCAAATGGGTATAACACATACTATTATTTCATTATGGTGAATGATGTTAAGGAACTGAGAAAAATTTGTGAGAATCAATTGGGCTAAGATACTATTTTCTTTTATTTATTATGAATTCTGTAACATATTTGACCATAAATAACTTCAATTCAGGGACTTTACAAAATCATGAACATTTAGAAAGAATTGCAGAAACTGCTAGTTACCCACTCGGTATCTAGTCCTTATTTTTTCCTTCTACTGAAGTCTGGATCTTATTTGAGAGAACAATTTGCAGAATTTTCAAATCTTGCTTATCAGGCATCTTTATATAAGTAGCAACAGAACAGCTGTAGCTATGGAAATAAAGTTGAACATTTGTGTTTTCCTCCTTGATATGGTTGCTACATATTCATTTGACATTTTCTTATTCTGTATAAAACATGAACTATCAGCAGCCAAGGCACTCTTTCTGACACAGTGAGAAGTAAGATACATCAGTCATGGTATGTAGGGGATGGATGATGCATAAACCTTGGAAGAAAAATTTGGCAGAAGACTTACACCATTTAGATTACCTAGCCTACATATCAATTAAAAACTTGAAGTAAAGATCTTTATCCTATCCCATTAAAATTAAAAGGATTACTTGTAGAATAATGAGGGAGATTAATTATTTTCCAATATTGTCTTCCAATGTCAGCACATTGTAATATCCCCTAATTTAATTCATTTTAATTTACATAATTAAAGTTTTTTATATCCCACATAATAATTTTCTTTAAAGAGAAATGTAATGAGATAATTGCAAAAACTATTCTAAGTATTGAAAACAGAATAATGAATAAGAATGTTAAGAACCTTTCTCATGGAATCCAAATTCAGAAAACACAGAGTTTTAAGCAAAAATAAAATTCAGTAAATAAATATTTATTGAATGCTGTAATTATATAGGAATTACTACTTAAGTTAAATTTTATGGCTTGTATAATTATGCCAAGGATCATTTTCTATTTATTCAGTCAACTGACTATTAGAGTATTCTTTTAAAACTTCTATGTTTCTAGCTGTCTTTCTAAAGTTTTGTCTTTGTAAATGGTTTTTTTTTTTTTTTTTTTTTTACTTATTTTCACGGAAATTTTTAGGAAGGCATATAACACTATAACTGAAATATGTCTATCTATGACCACTTTATAAAGGTACATACTTTAAACATTTTGAAAGACCTGGATAAATTTTTTAAATAATTTTAAATAACAGAATGATTTTAGTGATGACTATAGCACAGTTAATTTACATTTAAAGTGGGTATTAAAAGCAGTAAAATTTAACTCTCATGTGGTGATATGTTGTATATTCAATGAAAATGCTCTGAGATATCAGAGGACAGAATCACTCACAGCCAAGTCCTGATGGTAGGGGGTGGTGACCCATGCCTTTAATCCTATCATTAGGAAGGCAGAGATCCTGTTGATCTCTGTAAATTCAAGGCCAAACAAAGCCAGGTCATGGGGGCACCCACATTTAATCCTAGCACTAGCAAAGTTGGTCCAGGAATTGAAATAGCTGGGTGAGGATAGAAAGGAGGAGAAGGCAATAATAGTTCAGCCTTTTGCCTGCATACCTAGTCAGTATGAGCACTCCTGGAGATAGGCCTTCCCTTGTTTGCTAGGAGTTGGCTGTATTGACAAACCAGGTGGGAGGGGGCAAAGTGGAGCTATGAGGAAAAGCAGGAGACTAATTTAGAGAAAATTATATTTAAGATGAAATATGATGGTGTCTTGTACTGAGATATAATGGAGACAGCTTACAAGGAAAACTATTAAATATTTTCAGAGGTTCACTGTCAAAAAAGCATTGAATGATATTATAATGAAATATGAAAATATATTTGAGGCTAAATTCTTACGTTTTTATAACTTATTTTAATATGTCTCCTCCCATCTTCTTTTCTCCTTTTCTGTAATAAGTTGTCCACTTATAGGAAAACAAGAAAATAGAATAAAAAATAAAATTGGATTCTCTTTTGCATTTATTTGGAACCCCTCAATATAATTAAGTTTATGACATCAATAAAGATAGCCATTTATGAAAAAATCAAGATTCTGCTGAATTAATACAAATGAAACGGGATAGGAAATTTGAAACTAAAGAATCAGAGGAGGAAGAATGCTGTGTATTGATATGACATAGCAGCTGCAGTTATCAGCTCCCAGCAAGTATGATTATCTTTACAAGATCAAGGCTGTCTGAAATCCAGCATGAATAGGGGAGCTCCCAACCCCTCCACTTATTGGAGAGCAACTGACAGGGGATATTCATCAAAAAGAAAATATGAAGCTTGAGACTGAAGAGTTGGAGGTCATAGTGGGAGGTAGAAATTACGATATTCATTGTATGTATGGATAAGATTCTCAAGCATGAAGAAAATTATATTTTAAATAAGCTCCCCAATAATATCTATTTGGTTTGTTGTTCTGTACATTACAAAATGGCTCTTCATCCTAGAACCACAAGCTTACTCTGCACTGAAAGCACTTTTCTCTTGCCTTGATATCTTCAGGCTATCACTGGCCTTTGCTTGTAGTTATTCATATAAAGACCCAATCAAGTGACAAAAGCAAGTCTTTTTTGTATGACATTTCCTTCATCTTTGAGTTTCAAACACTTCAGTTACTGTTTCATTCTCTCAAACACAATTTAATATTTTATAATTGAAATATGCTTCATATATTCTCATCCAATTCTTTCTGGTATTTTCTTTCACACTAAAATAAAGACAAAGCATTCAATGTTTTGCAATTAAAGTCCAAAGACCTACGTCATAGTTTCTGAACAATTAGCTTTTGCTTTTTTGGTTCCTTGGTATTCTCTCTTCTTCATTGCTTGTTTTAGGTGACTTTATTGTCCCCAATGATTATCATGCTACAGGGCTTAATTTTCTGATGCCAGCATCAATATAGAACATATGTGCATGCACATACACATATATAATATAGAATGCACATGCACACACACATATATTCATATATGAAACATAGTTCTAGTATAACTCACTGTAAACAATAAGATGATGTTGAAAGCTGTGAGAGGAAACTAGCCAACTAACGGAACTATGCTGAAACTACCACTGTAAAGAAAAATTCTTTATAACAAGTTGCTACCTTTCCTATAAAATAAGATTTTCCATATTTTTTAAAAATGTACATATATAATTTAAGTATACTAATGCCCATTTAAATCTTTCAAAAGGATAAAGAACAGGAGAGCTGAAACACTCCTTTGCAAGTAAGTCAGAAGACCACCTGAATGTGATCCCTGAAACCCACATGGTGAAAGGATTTAGAAGTTTCCTTCAATTTGCATTCTGACTTCCATGCACATATTATGGTCCTTGAAATCCCAATAATAAATAAGAAAACAAAATAAATTTAGTGGAATTTTCCCCAAAAATAGAATAAACACAAAACATTTATTATTTCATTTTCTTTAAATATTACTTTCAGCTTGATAGAGTTGTTACACTGAGATTCTGTTTGTAAGTGGTAAGCTAATGCATGAACAAGGCTCTGAGCAAGTCTATCATCTACTTAAAAGTATGCAACAGAGAAAAATTATTAGAGACAAAATGGTATGTGTTATATAGATTTGTGGAACAAGTATACAAAATAATTAGAACAATTTTTAATTAGAACATGCAGTCAGGTCCAACTTTCCAGCACAAACAATGGGTTAGGAAGGTTCCAGAGGTAGGGGCTTCACAGGAGGAACCACCAGGCATTTAAACTAAGGGAGGTTTGAGTGTAGATATAAAAAGTTAGTGGATAATGCAATCTCTATTTGTATAGAGTTTTGAAATAAGAAAAAGTTTAAAAATCATGCTACATAACAGTAAGATCAAACAATAAACATTTCTAAATATATTTGACAGACTAGTAAGCAAGTTAAAATATGAAAAAAGTATAAGCTTACAGAGGGTGTTTTTAAAAGACAGACTGACAGAGACCATGAAGCAGGAAGGCATTGACACTGATGTAAAGATGAAGGTCATCTTCCTTAAAGAAGTATAGGATAGAGGCAGAAATCAGCAGAGCAACTGTCCTTCTCACAGGAGATTTTGGCTTCCATGAGTACCTATAACACTCACTTATGGAACCTACGGGTGCAGGTCTCTCTATTAGTTACTTTCCATTACTATCATTATGGTAGACACCTGACAGAAACAACTCAAGAGAAGAAGACTTATTTTGGCTTGTGGCTTCAGAGAATGCATTCAGTCATGGTGAGATGAAATGCCACTCTAGCTCTCTCCATGGCAGTAGGAGATTTGCAGCAGCAGAAGCAGGGTCACTCAATTTGAAACTGACTGGGAAGAAATTGTATGGTTGTAACCAGAGGTGAATACCACCTTTCAGGGTCACCCCTGTTCACATTTGGCTAGCTAGACTGTAGTTCTTAGGTTTCCCCACGTTCCCAAAGAGATATCATAACATACCAACGCATTCAAACACAAGAACTTTGCGGAAGACATTTTACATGTAAACCATAACACACACTCACCCAACTATTCACCTCAAATCTTGAATGCAAGCTGTAAAAAATGAGTCTAACCTTTTTTTTTTTTTTTTCTGTACTGTTAATTCATCAGGACCTAAACAACAAAGTCTGGAATCACTAAAAGAAATCTTCAGTATTTATAACTTCAAAATATAAAGTTCAACTTTGTTTCAGAACATTTTCTGATTTTCAAGATAAAAGAATTGAAATGTTGCTTTTAAAGTACAATAATTTGAAATCAAATAGACTTAGTCCAACATCTCTTTAAAGTTACGGAATGAGAATAAATGACTTAAGTTTTCTCAATTTCTATTTTCTAGTGAGACAAAGAATGCTATTCAATGGTTGTTGTGTTTATAGATGCAGGACATGTACCTTGTATTCAATTAGGCACATATTGATTACCCAATATGTAACAGCCATTGAGTAAGTGCAGGTAATCTTCCATTGTACCATCCTTCTAACTCTCATGTTGTTTACATCTGAATTATAATACTAAACACTTTGGATTAGCAAATATCATGCCAAATATTTTCAATGTTACCTAATTATTTAATGTCCTTGGGAAATTCTGCTCTTAAAAATTAATTCAAAATGCTAAAACTTTCATTCGTATTAAACCCTAGTATTATCTGTTAGTATCAAAAGTTATAACTTCTGTGTTTCTCTTATTGGTATTTATATTCATGTTAACCTTTTTTTCAGCTATATGATCTGTGCACAAATATGAAAGCTACTTTATATTCACACATTATTGGAATCTAACAGAAAAATAAAGCAAACATGCTTGTTATGTGACATATCAATTAGTGTGGAAACTGTAAATGTATGTAGTATTAGGAAAGTTGTTATTAAGAAGAAAATAATGTCTTTCATATAAAGTTATATTTAAGAGAATGTTAGATTCATATTAAAATTTGTTTCATTAAATAATTTTGATAAAGATTCTAAGGTAAAATATTAAATTAGTAAAGAAAGTTGAGCTATAACTTTTATCATATTGAAAGTAGCTACTATTGCCTTCCATTATAGTCTTATCTAAGAGCAATTTTTTAAACTCCTTATGCCAGAAACCAATGTCCATAGGATTTTATTTGTTAGTTGCATTCACTCTCTACATAGTACAGTATGCAGGACCAAAAATCAAAGTTGATTTGATTGTTAAATATTTAGCTATCTTGTTCTTCTGAGAATACCAGTATGTGTAGAAAGATAGAAATAATAATAAAAAAATGCAGCCAACGTTGATTTTCCATTACATTTTTAGGTAATACTGATGCTATGGAAATTTTATTTTATTAAGGCATTATGTTGCAATGTGGGGGCAATTAACATACTTGAAATTAATAGTGGCGTGTAGTTAAATGGTGGCAAGACATTGTGCAATTATTTACCTTTGAGAAAATAAACTTTTTTTAAGAAAGCATACTTATAGCAAACCCTAATCCTATTTTCACATATAGTAAATATAATCCTTGTTTTCTAAAATTATAAAAATAGGCTTTTAAAATACATCTTTAAGTATAATACTTTGACTCATGTCCACCAAAATCAAAAGCACATTATTGTATTAGGCAAAAATGGTTAAAAATGGCAATTTTAATGTTCTAATATCAACATGAAATTTAGCTAAGGAAATAATAGCAAAATCTTAGTCACAAATAATAAATAAATTGCTGTATTTTCTTTTCAATTCATTGCTGTAGGTTAGCCACAGAGCAATTGTGAATTATGGTGAATTATAAAGAATATCTTTGGGAATCATCAACCAGTAACAATGGAAGACATATATACAGATGTGTGCATTCATGCATAACTAAAGTAAGCTTTTTTTTTTAACCAATTTCATTTAGGCTAATTAACATTCTTAAAACTATAATATACTTACAACTTTGAATTTCAAGATTTAAAACAATTCATTGGGATTTTATTTTTTTCTTTAAATCTTATTAGAATTTTTATTTGTACAAAATACCTTACCTAATTCTGAAATATTCATGCATATATAAATTTACTTAAATCATATTTACTACCTATTTTCTCTTTATGAACTGTTCTTGGGTGTTACTGAGAATAAAAGAACTTGAGCAAGTACTTTTTTAGTGGAAAAAAGTAATTATACAGATTGAAGTTAAAAATATAAATCAAGTAGTCTGCTAGAGAAAAACAAGTACTATCAAGTCGAAATGATGGGCTCTTAGTGATTCAACTAAGATGAATAACAGTAGACCCTAAATAGAGAGTCAACATGGAACCAACAAAACAAATAAACAACAGAGTAATTGTCAGCTGAAATTACAGAGACATTTTAAGATTCATATAGTAAGACATCCCAGAAATGGCATACTGTGCAGTGGCTAAGCTGGCAATTAGATCCCATTCATGGACTTAAATTCTGCTTTTTATTCCCTTCATAACATGCAGGACTTTTTCAACCTCACATTTCCAGGCGTTTCAGCTCCTGCTGACATAAGTGCTTTCTCAAAATAGAATGTCACAGCAATCTTCTGCTAGGCATCTATACTCATTTGTCCACATGTGCATATTTTTTTAGGATGCTTTTTACAAAATCAAAAACAAAAAATTAAAAACTCCTTACTGTGAGAGGGCCTGGAAAGTAGGCTAGAATGAATGAGACCTTGTTTTCTGAAATGACACTAGACGCTTTATCTAGGTTTAAAAAAAAAAAATCATGGTTTCCTACCTTAAAAACAAACATTTCCCGACGAAGAATAGCTAGAGTGTTGAAGTTCCCATCACAGATGTTGGGTTTGGCTCCTGGATAGGAAGGTCTGCCAGTGGGAGGCCGGGGAGGTTTTGGCCTGTCATTTTTCCTTGGGTCAGCCGGAGGAACAGATCGGTGAGGGGGAACTGTCGGTAGAGGTCTTGTGGGTGGAGGGATCTTGTCAGGTGGACCTTTTGAAAACATTAGGACAGTGCTTGGCTCACTTAAAACTGGAATAGTGCTGGAAGATATGCTACAGAGAACAAGTGCTTATCAGCAGAGGGTACAAACTAAGCAAGCTAAGAGGTCATTAATATCATATATTTTCTGAAAACACAAACCCTCACACCCTTGCAACATCTACCATGGGTGTCTCAGACTGTCCTCATAAGGCAGGAGTCCGGCACTCTGTACTATGATTTCTGTGTTATTCATATTATTATTTTAGTAAGTTTTATTTTATAGTTACAGTCGAACAGTTGCTCTCAAAACCTATTTGGAAGTGGGATTTTTTATAAAAAAAATTAGAAATGTAAGAATAAATACTGGACCTATAACTGTAAGCTTCATTCAAGAGCAAACTGGACTTTGACAGATGCTGGTTCAATGAAAATATATCTGAAGATAAACACCAGCAAATCAAAGGTTATTCTATGTCTCCAATTATTATAAGATATTACTGATTTCACTATTTTATTTTAATGAAATGTTTTGACAAATAGCTCAGTGTTTCAATTAAATACTGAATCTAAAGTGTCCATTGATTAACACACCACAGATGAAATATTAATGTAAAGTATTTCTGAAAGGAGGCTTCTAAGTCAAGCCATAGTTTACTCATGTAAATTGCAAAAGATGTTAGCCATTGTTCCTCGAGGGACTGAAGCTTTCTCTTTACTAAATAGAGTTGTTCACACTTAATATTTAGATATGGCACAGACATTCTTTCACAGCCTTTCTGTCTAGACTACTAATTCATAAGGTCATGAGAAAGAGACTTCTTTGAGTTCACAACGTAGAAGGAATTCCTGATGACACACACACAGGCAATGGATCTCTCTCTTAATACTCTAGCCCTTTGGATTTGTGTCCGTGACATGTATCAGTATATCCAGTCCAATTTCTAATTTACTTCAACCCAAAAAGAATGAATGTGACTTCACTAATAAAACTGAAAAACTAATGAATGCACAACAAATTAGTGCACATGAATTAGGCTATTTAAAAATGCAAATCATACCTTCTGGATACAGTCTGTAGACAGACTGATAGCACACACTTACCTTTATAAAAATGAAAGCTCCATTTCACTGATCTACCAATGCATACCTGATATAGGTAAATTATTAACATCAAAAGCTTAATAATGTGGAATAAATGTTTTACAGAGGTTACTGGCTTTAATGAGGAAGCTATGCTCACAGTAAATATGCTTGATAATTTTTCTTCCTCGCTATTAATTTGCATTTTTAATAAACCCTATAAGTAAAACAATACGACCAAACAAGAAACATAGTTTGGACTATGTATTATAGATATTTATTTATAATAACAGATATTATAAATCTGTTGATAAAAATTTAGCCTCTTATTCACTTTCAGCTTGTTGTTGAGTTTCATTCTTACTCAATAATTAAACCTTTGAGGTCAATAATTTTTTATCTTACATAGCTTATTTTCTTGCCTATGAAAAGTGGTTTGTCTTAGAATTAACAGGAGCTTTAAGCACTAAATTCAGCTATCAGAGGATAAGACTATTTTCTTGTGCTGTGTGACATTTTTACTCTTAACTATTTTTATGGGTTTATGTATTTATTTTAATAACTACTACCTAAGTTTTAAATGTGCATATTATTAGAAATTTTTATGACTGTAGGTTTTCCCCAAACTCAATAAGAAAGCTCCATCAGTGATTAAGTTTCCCTGTTAATCTATATATTAAGATTTGTGGGACTTTCACCAATAAAACTTGATGGATAATAGAATTTTGCCAGTAGAACTGAACATTTTTCTTCCATTTTTTTCTATCTTATATGCTTAAAGACTTTACCTCCAAGAAAAAAAATGCACATGACTTCTGGTTGCCCTACATGATTAGGAAAATAGATACAGTGGAACTTACCATATATTTTCTGGATGCCCTGGAGATCATCATTAGGAAGCTTGAAGTTGTCTGTTTCCATGTACTGGTAAAATGGCGCCATGATAGCAGTGGGGTCATTGGAATGTTCCAGGCCTAGAGCATGCCCCAGCTCATGAACTGCTACAAGGAATAAATCATTTCCTGTCAAATGAGAAGAAAAGAGGTTAAGATTATTGAAAGTAATAGCCACAGAATTGAAAAAGGCAACTTAGGGTTATCAAAACATTAACCTAGAAAAAAAAAAAAGGACTCTTTTGCTCCAGGCGTCAGTATGATTTTAACACTGCCTTCCTTACTGGAGAATAGTTGTTTTAAAGGGTTGAGATGAGTGATAGTGTTAGGGAAGTTACAGATGCTTAGAGTAAAAGAAAAATTATTTTAAAAGACCAGCAATACCAAAACTGAGTATCATTGATGTTAAAGGATCTTTCCAATCATAATGTAAAATATATAACTTTCATGTTATAACAACTACATTTAACACAACTTTGCAATCACAAACAATAGAGCAAATATAAAAATTCTAGTATTAAACATGGATCAAATAAGGTAGAGAGGATTTACTTTTCCAGAACAGCAGTTGCTGCTGAAACATAGTTACAAATTGGACTCATCTTATTTTGACTCCTTCATGAGTTCTAATATTTTGTTAGTCAAGAATACAGCAACACAACACTGTAATTAAAATTCCTATTTATTAGTGATTATGATTACAGTTGTAGCATTAGCTTAATAAATACAATTTCTATATTGGATGAATAGTATATCAAACAAAATGCATTGACTTTGTTCTTCTACTGAAAATTCTCACATAAGTAAACCTATATAACAGAGGATTTGCTATGAATAAAAATAATTTCACCAAATATTAATTACATTAATTACATTAAATAGTTTGTAATTTAATAATTAATTAATTAATAGTTGGTAGAGCCCTTGCCAACTATTTACACAATTTAATGATATCCATCTGTGTGTGTGTGTGTGTGTGTGTGTGTGTGTGTGTGTGTGTGTGTATTCACAATGTAGAAAAATAACCAAAAGTATTTCCCTTTTAGAGTGGTCTGTCTAAGAGGAATGAAAGATGTACGTACGGGACCAATTCTCATGTGATATGGGCACTTTGAGGAGGAAGGAGCCTCTGAAATATTTGCAGCATCACTTTATTCCTAAAGAAAAGTAACTAGAGACTCGGGTAAAAATTTTAAGGAGTTTTTAATCACACATGGTACTGAGCTTTTGAAATTTAAAAAACTGATCTTCTTTTCTAGTAAGATTAAATAATGATGTTATTAACACAGAAAGAAAAATATAATATGCATTAACTGTAATGGAAAAATACTAGATATTTTTATAAGAAGCTTACTTACTTTCCTGTAAATGTTTTAAAGACTTTACCCACATTTTCTTTTTTTAAAAATATATGTGATTTAGTCATTTATAATTATTATTTTTATTTTTGAAAGTTAGAAAAGGGCTGGTAGTAGGTTATAAAAATTTCATTTTCATACAGTAAAGCAAAATAAGCATTCAAATGTCTTTCAGGTCACTAGCTCAGTGCTTACTTTTAGTCACTAAAATAAACCACATGCATATAACCACATAAGCATTCACAAACATTACAATGTGGCTATGTGAAAGCAACTTCATTCATAAAGTGATTGATTTATTCCATAATGGTTTTGTTAAGTTCTTTTATGGGTTCTGACAATAAATATTGAACAAAAAGGACAACAAACAGACAAATAATAATACCATTTACTTCACAGCCTTTATATTGTAGCTGGAGAAACAAGGTAAACAGGGTAAGAACACAGAACATGAATGACATGAAAAATATCAAAGCACAGAAATGATGAGGTCAAAGAGAAAAAAATCACAGCTAGAGTAGATACAGCATTTTAGATGACAATAATGAGCTGGCTGCTAGCCTAAAGAAGATGACACTGAAAGGTTCTGGGGAAACAAGTGATACAATCTCATTTTAGTTTTACAGAGTCACTCTGGGAAATACTCTAGAGCATCAGTACAAGACATGGGGACAGTGTGGCAGCTGTTGAATACCAATTACCCCTAAGATGAAAGGATTCATCTTTGAGTAGAATTCTTTAAGATTCAGAATCTTCTAAAGCAAGGTGAAGCATCTATCTTGCAAACAATTTCATTAAAACTCAGGAATTCAACAACTCAATAGTTTCAGAAAATTCCTGACCAAATTCATTAGCACTTTCTCTTACCAAGTGAAGATTAGTAAGAGAAACTTAGACTTGGAGAACTTCCTAGAAGATGCTCACACTAGCCAAGATTCCTGGAAAAGCAGCCAAGCTACACAGAAATGCTCCGACCACCTGAGCTGCCTGAAAGAAACACTCTCCAATCTATCAAGATACCTGCAAGTTGTGCAGTAAGGTTTTGGTTTATAGCTTCCTAGAGGCATTTCCTATCCTGGAATGGTCTTTTGTTGAGGTGGCTGCTTTTATTTGGTCTTTCCTAAAACTCAATGGTCCATCAAGCTGGACTTCAGGGATAATTTGGTCTGCAGTCAATTCCCTATTTGGGATGTGATGCTGAGATGAATAGCTTTTTTTTTTTTCTCCTTTCATGTCTCCCCATAGTACATTCTCACCACAGAAAGTGATGTAAGATAAAAATAGAAAAGAAAATGACACAAACCATGATTCTAGTACTTCTAGTTAGAGGAACATAAAGGTTAAAACAGACATTGTGGTCAAAGAAATATAGAGAATAAAACAGTTTTAAATAATGTAAAAGAAAGTATAGTCAAGGTAAACTCTATTCTCTGTAGTCAAAAATGAAAGAGATATCTTGATAGAGGGAGTCATTGTGCTGTTAGAAAGAAACCTGGTACTAGAGAATGTCCCAGGAATCCACAAGCAAAATACCTGCTAAGACTCTTAGTAATAGTGAAGAAGTTTCTTGAGCTAGCCTATCCAGTAATCAGATTTGTGTGTACACTAAATGTCATGATAGGGCCTTCATCCATTAACTGATGCTGGCCAAGGCAGAGATCTACAGCCAAGCATTGTCTGCTCTCCTGAAGTTCAACTGAAGAGAGAGAAGCTGGAATATATGAGCAAGGTGGGTGGGGGAGGTGGGTGAGTGGGTAGTGAGGAGTGAGGGAGGGGGGAGTGTGTGTGTCAAGAGTATGATAGGGAAAACCACAGAGACACATGACTTGAGTTAGTAGAAGCTCACTGACTCTGGACTGACAGCCAAGGAACTTGCATAGGACCGAACTAGACCCTCTGATTGTGAGTGATACTTGTATGGCTTCATCTGTTTGAAGGGCTCCTGGCAGTGAGACCAGGACTTATACAAGGTGCATGAACTGGCCTTTTTGAGCCCATTCTCTATGGTGCAATACCTTGTTCAACCTTGATGCAGAGAGGAGGGGCTTGGTCCTGCCTTAACTTCATATGGCCAGCTTTCTTGACTCTCCAAAGGCATTATCCACCCCCCCCACACCACTGAAGAATAAAAGGATGATGAAATGGGGAGAGATGGAAGTGGGAGAAAGACAGTGGGGAAAACTTGGGTTAGTATGTAAAAATAAAAGGACAATTTAAAAATGTCATGAGGATAATGTTGTTTAGCAAGGGAATATTAATGAAGACTTATTTGTAACTTCTCTGGTACAAAAATTTCAGGAAAGAAAGATGTGAGGGGAAAGGATACATAGATGATAGATAGATAGATAGATAGATAGATAGATAGATAGATAGATAGATAGATAAATGATAGATCAAAAGATAAATATAGGGAGAAACTAAATGGGTATTCTCAAGTTAAGTAATCAGAGGATAGTAAGAAATGTCTTGTGTTTTTTGCAAGAATTCCCAGCAGCAGCCACAGAGCACCCATTTAAAAGGCACACCCCCTGGCCCAACATGGCACCTGTAAAGGGCATGCCCTCCAGGCGTGACTATGTAGATCTCTCTCTCTCTCTCCCCCCCCCCTGCTTCCCAGTTTAATAAACTCTTATGTGGTATCCAGCGGCATATCTCTTATCATGTGCAAAAAAACTCAACATTTTTAACCTCTACAGCAGTGCCCAGATGTGAGAGGTTTAAGTAAGTTGACTTTATTCCAGTAAAGAGCTTTTAATTAGTGTAAAGCAACTTAATGTAAAAGAGAAGAATTTACATGGCAGTGACAAAGAATTAACAGAGGAGATGGAGAGATAGAAATATGGATTATGGGGGAAAGATAACTTCTCATGTGTGCTTTTATTTAACTCTCTTCATCTCTATTCATCATTCTATACCCGTAAATTTATATCCTTGGAGACATAACCAAGAATGTTGGCACACAAGTCTTTGTCCTATGACTCCAAAAATATCTCTTCTTTGAACTCATCTATGATCTTTTTAAGTTAAAGAACTACAAGCTTGTTCTGTCTCTAGGTCCTCTAATAATCTATCTCCTTTCTGGGTTATCCTTTCACCATAAGGTGCTTGATTCTCATTTCTTCAGAATTGCTCTTTATCGCAGATTAATTTTCCTTTTCTATGAAGATTTTCTTTTAGATCAGACAGTCTTAAGGTCTATTTTCCTTTTCATACTACCATAGCCCTGTTGCAACACTTGCCACATTCCATGACACTTATATTTTATTGTCATTGTCTGTTCACATATTTTTCTGCATGTTTTCAATAAAGAATGATATTGAGCACTACTTATCTTAGTTTCATTGGCTGCCCCAAAGAAAATATGTAATATTTCAATAAATTTGAAAAAACAGTGCCTGAAGAGTAGAAATCTAATTGGAAATTAAGTATTAAAATTATATAAATTCCATATAAACATGCTTTGAAATGTTCCTCTAGATATCTTGCAAAGAGTGGCAGGAAACAGAATTGCTATGAGAAAAGGACAAGAAGTCTGTTGCTCAAAAGAAGCTTTAGACAGTAGAAAGAGAGAGTCTATCACTTCCTATTGATAGAAAAGCAGTAAATGCTTATGTTTGCAGGAAGCTTGGAATGAAAGAAAACTAAAATGTTTTATTTTATAGGAGTCATAACAATCACAGAGAACAACGAATGAGAGAAGGGTGTCTGCATAGTTAGGACAAAAAAGTGGTTTTTAAAACAGAAGGCATGTAGAGTGAAAGAGTATTATAATATGGCTTTGAAGGCTATCCCAGTCAGAGAAGCAGAAAAACAAACAAAACAGCAAAAAAACAGAAAGGAGAGTCCTTCCTGAAGTTCTTCCTGAAGAGGTATGGGAGAGTGTTTGCAGGTACACAACCGGAGTGACTTCTAAGGGTTGTGCCATCAATAACAGGCAGAAATATGGCTTTGAAAAATAAGTAAAATCAGTTTTAGACAAAAAAAAATCTAACTTCAACACCCTTATAATTAAAAATATTAAAATCTGAAAACAACTAATTTGTTTCTCCAAATAATATTAATTGGTACTACTGGCCATTTTATGGAAGTAGTAACCTAGTTTTTATGTGTACCCAACCAGAGCAAACTAGAGGAATTTTGGCTTGAATGATCAATCAGTGAGCTGAAAGTTAAAGAAAACTTTCCCCGAAGGCAGAAGTTTTAAGTAAATGAAGATAAAATAAACAGAGAAGCAGCAAAAATCTAGGCAGCCAATCTAAGAGCAGAAAACTGAAAAGGTGGCACTAAAATTTATAGTAAACCAATTGTTAAATGGGAGTTCAGAAAGGGGTAGTGCTGATCTATGTGGCTTTGGACTCTGTATCTTCATGTGGCAAGTCAGATACAGCATCTTAGCCAGGAGTCCCAAAGTAGTTGCCCAATAACAGTTTTGCATTTATTTTTTCAAAGAAAGAAATATTCTGTCTTCTACAGTTTTTACCTGGTGTATATACCTGCCTTTAGTTGCAAAAGAAATCCTAGGAGCCTAGTGCCTAAGTAAACAAGTGGGAATCAACTATCCTGTACTCTGTTAGACACATGAATACTGCTTCCAGGCATCCAATAAGCTATTGGCTAGTGTCTTAGCTAAATTATTAAAAGTACTTTAGATCTCACAGGAAAAGTATTCTGTGATACGTTTTTTCCTTGGCTTGTAAAAGGAGTTAAAAAAAAAAAAAACAAAAAATAAAAAATAAAAAGAACAGCAAATACATCATAATGGCTAAAATCAATTGGTTGCATGAATAGGTCATAAAAAATTTTTACTAGCATGATTTTCAAAGATAAAGCTAGTACTATTCCTTGTAAAATGAATAAGGTTTTAAAAGAAAGTTAGCAAGATTAGGATATGAACTTCTGACCTGTTGTCCAAGCATGAGGATTTAATCAGAAACATTGGTCAAATGTCCAAGTAATTACCATTCTGCTGATGATTGGCAATAATATAATTAAACATCCCTTGCAGTTTCATAACAGTCTAAAAGGGTAAGTTGTTAAATACAGTACCACCCTGTGATTTATGTTTTACTAGGAACAAAAGTTGTTGGCACATAATGAGGTTTCAGTAATCATAATGCACGAGAATTCCTTCCTAATGCTGAAAACAATAACTGCTTCTGCAGTGTCCCATTCATTTAGGTTATTTAGACTTTTCAATTGTAATATGATTGATTTTATCAACAAGCAGGCAACAAAGGAGAAATCAGTCTTTCTGTTCTTAGTTCAGAAATAGCACTTGCTGTTCTTGCAAGAATTTGTTTTGTGCGTGTCCTTCAATTGCATCTCTAATTTATTTCCTTTTTGGTCTCCCAATACCATATGGAATACAGAACTGGAAGTCATGAGAAATAATGCATTGTTTACAATTTCATTGTCATAATTATGTCTATATTTTATACTGTTATTGTACAACTTAATGCATTTTTTTCTGTTTGATGCAATCCTTTTTCTTCTTTTCTTTCTTCCTTCCTTCCTTTCTTTCTTTCTTTCTTTTTTTTTTTTGTTATTATGAACAAAGAAGTCAGACTTTCTATCCTTGTATATCCTTACTCAAGGTCCATTCCCCCTCCCACTACATCAGGTCATTCTCTCTTCTCCACATCACCCCATCCCCTCCCTGGGCAGGCCGCAGGCAGTCCCAAGGTCCCACTGTCCCAATATTGCTTAGTTCAGCCTCCACTCTTGGTAGATCCAGTTTTCTCACCCCAACCTCAATACTGAGTCAGGTGTTCCTCTAGGGGTAGTGGGATCCAAGGAGTCAGTCCAAGGTGTTTCTGATTCCAAGCTGTTCAGTGGTTGTGGTTTGCAGCTTGGGCATGCTTTGCTTTTTTCTTGTTTGTTTGTTTGTTTGTTTGTTTAGAGTCCACTAATGAGTGATTACATCCTGTAGCGGGAAATTAGGAACTGTATATGTGAACGATCACATCATAGGAATGGAGACGAGCTGGGCGTGGTTAACTGAAAAGGATTCCGGAAGTAGACCTTCGAGGGAGAGGACCAGGACAGGAAGTCGTCATTCTCTCACGAGAGTTCCCCGACCGAGTGCGCAGTTCGCTCCAGCTGCCCGGGAGTTCGGACGTACGGCGTGGGG
>PVIH01010537.1:0-74681 GCA_004025045.1 Sigmodon hispidus
CTGCTCCCTGCCCAGGGAGGGGATGGGGAGTTTCAGAGAAGAAAAATGACCAGATGTGTTGGGAGGGGGAAGAGACCTTGAATAAGGATATACAGGGATGGAAAAAAAAATTCAGAGGGAAAGATGAACACAAAAAAATGTATGTGTAGCAATCTTATTTGTATTTCCACCCTTGATAAGCCATGCTTATCATTCTTATTCTCTGTATAGTTATTGTTAACTCTTCCACATTTTAAATTCTTTTTACTGTGCTTTTTTTTTTGATAAATACAAAATAAAGAAGGAAAAAAAAAAAAAAGTAAGGCATAGATTGAGGAAATGGTTCAGTGGGCAAAGAGTTCCCTAGAGTGATATAGTTTATATTTATTAAACTCAGCCTGGAATATCAAAGAACAGAATCACTCAGAGTCAAGCCATGAGGATTAGAGAGTGGTAACACACACCTTTAATCCCAGCATGGGAATGACCAAGTGGTGACCTACACCTTTATTCCCTAACTCCAGAGAGAGATCTTTCTGTACTTCTGTGAGCTCAAGGCCTAACAACCAAACAGTAGTATCTCACACCTTTAATCCTAACTCTAGGATTATGATGCAGAGTTGAATCTGGGAGGGAAGCAACTGTAAGAAGATATTTAAGGCAGGGGTAGGCAGACATTGAGGTATTCTGTAGGAGAGCCCAGCAAGGCAAAAGACTCTTGAAGAGAGCTTTTACCCTGAGAGTTGGCTGGGTGAGAATTGACTGTGGTCTGTTTTATCTCTCTGATATTCCAGCTTTCCCCCAATATCTGGCTCTGAGTTTTCATTAAATAACAACTAGAATTTGTGTTTCAGTTGCCCAAGTAGATATGAGGTCTAGAGTTCATATCCTCAGAATTCATACAAAAGCCAGGTGGGTACGTCTGATGATCAGCAATCTAAGGGCACAGGAGGCAGAGACAAAGGATTCCTAGACCAAGGTAGCCAAGCAAAGTAGCAAGCTCTGAGTTCAGCAAAAGATCCTGCTTCAATATATAAGGTAGAGAGTATTTGATGAAAACCCTCAATGTAAACTTTTGATCTTCGCTGATGTACTGTATGCATGTACGTGCACACATATATGAAACCTGCACCTATATGCCCACACACGCACACATGCATATGTGTACACTCACCACACGTGCCACTATAATCCTGTCTTCCCATTAGTCAGTTTGTATTGTCACCTTCCCAATAGATGTGTCTGTTTAGTCTGTGTGTATTTTTACAGAAGCTTGAAAGTAAACATATAGAGTTTTATCATTTTTAATCTTCCTTTTTCAGTTTCTTATACAGATTAAATGTCATTCTATAGAAATGAGAAGAGAGGTATTTTGGACTCTTTTGAAGCTACAGATTATTCTGTTGTTCACTGATTCCTTACCCTATCCATGGATCTATTATCTATTTCTGTTAAGTAATTCTACAGTAACATTTCATGTATCTGGAAGAATCTATGCAGTAGATGAAATTTTACAACTGACTATTTTACATCATCTGTCACACACTTGCAGCTGTAACAGATATTGCTGAACTCATCTCCTTGTGGCACACACCATTTTCATTCCCATCAACAGTATATGAACAGGGTTATTCCATCATGGCCTGCAATGGAGTGTACTTGAACTCTGATGTTTACTGATATAAATGAAAAATGATCTCAGCATGGCTTTGCTGATCTTTTTTAATCAATGAAGCTGAACATTTTATCATGTACCTAGGTTATTCCCTTGTTTTTGGCCAATTCTTTTTTAAATACTTGGCTATGAGAAAACTGTTCATAAAAATAAGAGATAGATAAAAAAATATTGTATAAAAATAATTCTAGCTGCTCAGCATTTTCCTTAAATATTAAGGGTATCTAAAAATTCCATTCTGAGGCTTTGATACCTGAAAGCATGCTAAGAGAAATCTCAGTTTCTATGAATGAGTGAGTTAATCAATCAAGCTAGGAAATAATCTAAGGAAAAATGGGGAAAAAGACTCAACTCAGCTACAATGGTAGATCAGAGCTACCATTTGTGTATGCAGCTATGGTTCATGCCTACAACGACGTTCAGATGACATTCATCTAGTCATCTCTTTTCAGGTTCCCCGCACTCCTCTCTCCCAGAGTAGCAGTGACCTCCCCGTCCCCCACATCTCTCATAGTAAGAAAAAATACAGCAAAACCAGATTTTCAGAGCTAGAAACTAGACCCAACTTCACAGGATGTAGGACTCAAGGGAATCAGGCATCTAATTCTCAAACATGGAATGTGGCAATAGATAAGACACCACCAAAGTGAAGCATCTTCTTTAGATGAAAGGACAAGACTTGGTTTAAGAAGAGTATATTCCAGCTACCATAGCAACCTGCCTGGAAACACATACTAACTGCTCTGAAGGTGAGTTAGAACGTCCTGGAGTTAACCAACTATTACTGATTATAGTGAAGTTAGGTATGTGCAGCTAGACATGAAGACCAGCCAATTATTTTAACCCTCCAGCTCAGGGCCTGCTCATCACATCCAGGTATCTTCTCTAGCACTCCTTTGAGCTCAACTGTGTTGACTGTTGTGGGAAATAGGGGAAACCTTGAGCAAATATGTAAGTGGGTAATTCCTAAGTGAAGGTATATTGTTGACATGAGCACAACCATGTCAAAGACCCCTGTGCCTCAGATCCATAGGAATAGCAAAGGTTTCTCTTGCTCCATGTGTGGATGCTGGCAGTGTGCACATTAAATAGGGACTGTAACTTCCTCTCCCTAGATGTTTACAGTCTGAGACTACTTGTCTAAAGACACATACACACACACAAAAAGAGAGAGAGAGAGAGAGAGAGAGAGAGAGAGAGAGAGAGAGAGAGTGTGTTAGTTTAGCTAAATCTGCCTCCTTGTTCAACTCAGCTGCTTATAATAAACCCATCTCCTCAATTCAGATTTAGAAATTAAAAACACTATGTTTCTGGACTGGTGGTGTGTTCATTCATCAATCCAGCTTTTTCTTGTGAGTGCCTGTCATTTCTACATTCCCTCTTGCCCCAGTTAGGTCAAACCATAAACCCTGCAAGGTTGAGGCAGACTATGCCCTTGGGAATGCATTTTGATTGCTTCCTCTGTCTGTGATTTCTCAGTGGTGTGATGAGCATGACTCTGAACTTTATCACTCATTAGATTTTAGGAGACATGAAAATGCTTCCTGCATGAAGATGTCCACTATGCAGTTATTTCTAACTGCCCAAGCTGGGAGCAACCAAAGGGCTTAATTGTTGGGGGGAGATCGGATAAAACATGGAACTCAATACTTCTGCAGCAGTCACAGGAGTTTATAAGTCTATTTTCATGAAGTGTGAAATGACTGAAAACCCTGGAGGGAAAAGAAATGCTTTTCTAACCACATAAAGGGTCTTTGGCCCTGCCTTCAGCTGAGAGGGTCCTCCACTCTTTGTCCTGCTCTGACTCAGAAGTGGAACACCAGCAAGCCACTCAGCTATGTCATGGAACCCAATAAAACTTTGTCAGTGGTAAAGCTGATGCAGTGATTTCCATGGGGGGAAAAAAAATCTCATTTACTCTTAGACTGCAAGCTCATCTTTTCAAAAAAAAAAAAATGCATCAAAAGCAATCTACATTCCATAAAGAAAGGAATTTACAAGCATTCTCAAATCTTATTTAGTGAAAACTAAATAAAAACATAAATAGAAAATATGCCACTTTAAAAAACAGCCCGGGAATTTGCCTTATTTCAGTGTTTCCTGTCATAAGTCATACACAGTAAATAATTAAATCCACCTAAGGACAAGCAAATTGTTTTCACTTTACAAACCAACTGTACACGTTCAGTAGTATCTGTCTGAGGATCCCAGGCCAAACAGACTACAAGTGAAGAGGAGAAACCTAATGTTTAGCAGCATTGGCAGTGAAATGTCCTTGCATACTGTGCATTTTCTGGCCTCCATAGAAAAGCACCTCCACAGTCAGATGTAAAAGGAAAAAATGTAAAAGGAGAATATGATTGGCAGAACACTGTCCCTCCTAAGACACCACTGTCCTAATCCATGAAACTGTAAAAAGGAAGGAGAGTGCAGGATCAGACCAGGATTAGCTCAGAAGAAAGAGTGTTCTCCTAGCATGTATGAGGCCTGAATTCATCCCTGTCACTGAATAAAAGAGGAACATAGTACAACCAAAACCTAAAGGACAGGAACTGTGACAAAGGTTACTCATCACCTGACCATCGGTTTTACTTGAGTTATAGAAGTGTCATCACAGGGGCCTTTGAATATGTTATTATTTGAAACAAATTGTCAAACATCCCAAGCTGCTGTGGGATTATGCTCTTGTACCTTGTAAATATTTGTCCCTCCTACTGGTTTAATAAAATGCTGATTGGCCAGAAGGCTTACAGGAATTATGGGCGGGTCTACCAAACTAAAAAATACTCTAGGAAGACAAGAGCAGAGGATAATGACAGGTAAAAGCAGAAGAAAGAAGAAGAAAATGCTCTGAGGAAAGGTACCAAACCACTTTGCTAATCATGGGTTAGTTTAAGAGTAAGAGTTAGTAAGTAATATACCTGAGCCATAAACCAAACAGCATGTAATTAATACAAGACTTTGTGTGATTATTTGAGACTGTGGGTCCAGATCTCAAAACTAGGCTGGGCCAGAAACTTCTGTCTACACCAAGCTGGTCTTGAATTTGCTACATAGTCAAAGTTGACCTTGAATCCTAATTCCCTTGTGTTTAACTAGTGAGTGTTGGGATCACAAGCATGTCACCATTTCAAACTTACATGGTGGGGACTGAAATACAGAGTATTCTAGGCAAACATCTCCAGCACACACAAGGTTCTGTGTGTACATGTGGTGTGTTCATACATGTTTGTATACCCCTGCACATATGACGCTGAGCACATGTGAAGAGCAGAGGCTAACGTCAGGTAGGTAATCTTCAATCTTCGCCTTATATTCTGAGAAAGGGTTTCTCAGTAAACATTGGCTGGCCAGGCATCAAGATCCAGTGACATGCCTGTCTCCGTGGCCCCGACTCTGGGGTTACAGACATGTACCAATGCGTGCAGCTTTTCATGTGAGTGCTGAGGATAAACTCAGATGTTTATGCTTGTTCAACAAGTACTTTACCAACAGCCATCTCTCTGACACCACCTCTTCCCAGCCCCAAAAGGATCTTTAAAATCCAAAAAGGAAAGTCAGAGAAGAAGATAGGAAGGGACATGCCATGCTGCTGGCCTTGACATAGAAGAAGGACTACAAGTCCGAAACTGCAAAAAATTCCAGCAGTGCTGAAAGACAAGGGCATGGGCTTGAACACTGGCCTTGCTAACCTTTTCTTTTGATCTTAGTGGAGACCATGCCAGACTTCTGAGGTATAGAACTATAAAATATGGATGTTACTTCAATAGCACTTGGTGGTAATCAATTTTAGCAAGGGGAAACTAACACAGATGTAAGAGGGAGGAAGACCAAAGATGAATTGCTACTGTCTGGATGTCAGTGGTTGGTGTGATACAACTTCGTGATGCTATGAGTTAACTGAGAAATTTAGACAAACTAACCTCACTTAGACAAAGTGGCATAGCAAAGTTCCAGGGGAGATACCAAGGCTGGCTATGGTATTCCTCATCCTGTGTGAGTTTCATTCTCAGCTGTGGTAGTACTTGAAAAAGAGGATCCAGAATCTACTGGGAGCCTGAGGGATACCAGCCATGGCTCAGGAACCAGCTCAGTGTAGCAGCAATAGGCCCTTCACTGGATGCCAAGGGCATAACAGACAAAAATGGGTGGTACCCACCTGTATGGGTGCTTAACAGGATAAATCTCACATTTACCTCCCATGTACCTAAACCACAGCTTAATCTTAGAAAGCTAAAAGGATAATTTAGTTCATGGAAGAAGGCTGCTTCACCTGTTCCTGGTTAAGACCAGCTGAAAACCCAGGGTGAATGCAAAGCCCACTGAGACTGGAGCATCTAGAAGAACTAACCTCACGGGGCCTAATTTGATGCCTACAAAGACAGATGCAGGCTTCTTTGATGCCCTGTTCTCTAGCATAGTAAATGCAGTACTAAAAATGTTGTCTCCTGATGAAACACATTTGTGTACTGTGAGACATGAAATGAAATCTGTTTTAATTGTATATATTAAAAAAATAGGCACAAAATTGAAGATCTAACAGATTCAGTCATGTGATGCTCCAGGTGATACGTGGGTTCCACCTTAGCAACTCATGTTTACTGTTAAAGCCCGAGATCAGCTACCTGAACATGGTTTGTAGGACTACAGCTTTTCCAAGACCTCCCTTCTCCCCAAGGTCACTCACTGCATGTCTTCATGCATGAAACAAAGAGCAGCAGAGTGTGGTTTACGTTCTGGCTCCTTCTTTTTCTGGATGCTACAAGTGTGGGCCCATACACTCTTTAACACTTCATTCACATGAAGAGAAGCCCTAAGAACCCTCACAGGCTGTTCTGAGGCTCAGGATGAGCTTGCTGCTGGGAAAGGTCCTTCTCACCTCACAAATGGCAGACACAGTCAGTCAATATTATTACAGCAGCTGAAATCACAGACAAGATAGAGCTGATCAGCTAAATTGTGAGGCTCAGCTTCTTTATGTGATAAAAGGGGCACCTGTATGTATTGTGGGGAGGGCTGAGGTGATAGATAGAGCCTCATTACATAAAGCCAGCACCTGAGATGTTCAGTCAGTGAGAGCTGTAAGTATGGTAACCAACAACCCTTCCTTATTAAATAACTCTATGGAATTTTACAGTAGTCATATTAAAGCAAAATACTCACAAATCTTAAAGATTCCATTAACCTAGGTACACAGCAGCAGAAATAACAATGTCAAGAAAGAACCACACTGCCTTAAGTGATATGCAGAGTTTTCACTGAAAAGCACACCAGGTCATCTCTTCCTCTCCATCATTACATAAGAGACTGGCTAAGTACACACTACCACACACATTAAAGAATTGTCACTTCCAAGTGCTAGGAAAACAGAGAGACTCCACCCTTGGACTCCGGCCATGTGCTAGGCACTGCAGACGGTGCACAAACCACTGTCCCACTCATGGAAAAAAGCCTGCCAGGAAGACTTCATCACACCTGTTACAGCAGGCAATTCCCCTGCAGTAATCCAAGACCTGAAGGATGCATACACATCCCTAAACCTGGCCTTTTCCTTCCAACTCCCTCTAGTTTTGAGTGGTAAACGCATGCCTTGGCTTCTGTCTGCATCCTCTTGTACACTGTTCCTTGAACTGTTCCTTAAAACATAGAGAAATACTATGCTTCTGGAAAGAGAAAACACAAAATAAATTCCACCCACGGACAGCTAAAGGGCTGGAAAGTGGAGGCAATGCCAAAAGTGGGCTGTGTCCAGCCAGAATTCCCGCTGCTACCTCCCACACCTCTTACCTTGAAGGAGGCATGCTGCTCCATGTGCCGCAGCAGCTGTGGTTTCTGGGCTGCTGTGTAGTCACACACCGTGCACTTGAACTGCTTCCCTGGAAAGAAGCGGAGGACAAGGTGAGCGATGCCGGGATGACAGCTACTGCATGTAAAGGGGCCAGTACACACAAGGGTCCCCTGCGAGGTGGGAAAAAAAACGTTCTCAGATGGGATCAAGAAGGCAGCATGATCAGTTGTCAGCAAGTAGGAGGCAGAAGGAGCGCACCACTGAAGGAAGAGAGTGTCCAGCTTCACTCAGGGATGCTCTGAGCAGTGACATAGGAAGCCACTTTTACAGGAAGAGAACAGGTATGTACAGCCACCTAGATAGATGGCCCTGACAAAAAAGAAAAGAGGAGATCAAGAGACACAGAGATAAGGACAGGGGGATATTGATCAGCAGAATGGTCAGAAATATGAAACAGCAGCATCTTCCTTCCTTCTGGAACCAGAAGTGTATGGTCTACTGGAAGTTAAGAGATGGCCAGGAGAAGAGAGAAGCCAGAACGTTGGGGTTCCAGGGCATCTCAATGAAGATAATATCCTGATCATCGGAGGAGTCTGCAGAAAAATGCTCTACATGAAGAAATATCACTGTGCAGGCCAGATCCCCTGGTGGGAGGTCTGGTGGGAAAGCCAACAATGTGCATTCAGAAGTACCACAGACTACTTTAGAGAAGATAAATGTTTAGCAATAAATAAATATGCAACTATCAGGTGAATGCTTGTGCATGTCAAACAAAGAAATGGATATGTGGAACATATTACACTCCTCTTGATGAGAGTAAACAAAATCTCCACTTGTCATCATACAAATATGTAACCCAACACAAGTATGAGCTGTTATCTACAATAGTAAATGGTCTTAATGGGAACACAGCTACTGTCCCTGAAGCATGGATCTCAAGAAATCTGTGCTCCTCTGGAGAGCTCCACAGAGACCAGATGGCTAAGACTTCCTCTGTAGTTGCATTCTCCATTTCCCCTACTCTGAAACCATGAAGTCAAAGCTAACAGGGTAAAGGCACAACTGGCCTTGACAGCTGTTCTTACCAAGGTAACCACTAGATCTGGCCAATGACAGACATTGCACCTGGTTACACTGCATGATTCTACTGCCTGAGATTCTGCTGACAGTCTGAGACCCAAAAACCTTATTCTTGGTACTACATCACCATCATCTTTGTGTATTTCTCTGACTAGTCACCGAGTGTCTAGGTGACAGTATCCATGTCCATCACTTTCTACAAACTGATGCCCCACAGTATTCTAGCCCACATTCTTCTCATTCTGATGCATCATTGCTGCTCATCCTGATATATCATTCTGACACACTGCAGTTCTGGCACACACTTGATGTCCAAACTTACACCTCCTACACAACATTTGAGAAGTCACCTACTGTCTTAGTCACTGTTCTATTGATTTGAAGAGACATCATGACTAAGGCAAGTCTTACAAAGGAAAACATTTAATTGAGACTGGCTTACAGTTTCAGAGGCTTAGTCTATTATCATCATGGAGGACAGCATGGTGGTATCCAGGCAGACAGACATGGTGCTGGAGAAGTAGCTGAGAGTTCTACATTTGGATCCACAGGCAGCAGCAAGATAGAGCAATACAAGCTGGCATGGGCTTTTGATACCTCAAAGCCCACTCCTAGTGACCTATTCCAACTAGGCCACACCTAATTCTCTTCAAATAGCACTATTCCCTGATGACTAAGCATTCAAATATATGAATCCCTATTCAGATCACCACATTCCACTCTATGGCCACCACAGGCTTGTGGCCATATCATAATATGTAAATGCATTCACTCCAACTGAAAAGTCCCCATATTCTTTCATAGTCACAAGACATCTTCAAAGTCCAAAGTCCCTTCTGACAATCAGAGGGAATTCGACAACCCTCTACTTGTGTCCTTGATTCCAGAACTACATGGCCAAAGCTGCCCAGTTCTGATGCTTGCTAGAAATAGAACTTGCCCCCCCTCATTCAAATACATTTTTATCAGCTTTCTGTTTTGATAGCTTCTTTTACTGCTTAAGCTTTTCCTTAATTCTTTTTCACTTGTTGGAAGCTTAGCCTGAGAGGGTATTGCCCAGGGGTCACCACTCCCTTTATTTCATTAGCAGCAGGCTTTTTAAACCTTTTATCTCCTTGAGCACTAGACTTGGCTCCGACATTACATTTCCTGGTACTCCTTTTCTCCTCAAACTAAATATTTTGTATTTTCTTCCTTATTCAGTTTGCTTTTTATATCTGCATAAGAGTGATCACTAATGACTACACAACATAGTCATAGGACTGTGACTTGAAATCCCTGCCAGTGCTACTCACTGAAAACTTTTTAATTTAGCCTCAGGTAAACTTTCCGGGACAAGGGCAGAAGCAGCACATTATTCATAAGAATATCACAGGAACAGTCTCTAGGCTACCTGTTAACATTCTTTCCCTCTGAAACCTTGTGAACTGAGCCATCATAATCTACCCTGCTCTCAGCACCAGTGTCTTCCGTGCCCCTATTAGCATGGCCCATTATGCTCCACTTAAAGCATTTGGAAGTTCCAAAGTCCACATCCCACCAAAAAGTATCACGGTCAGGCCTGTCACAGCAATACCCAGTCCCTGGTATAAACTTTAGTTTTATGTACTATTCTATTGCTGTGAAGAGAATCATAACTAAGGCAACTCTTATAAAAGAAAGCATTTCATTGGGGCTTGCTTACAGTTTCCGAAGCTTTAGTCCACTATCTGTTTGGGTGAGCCTGGTGCAGGGTCGGGTGCCGGGGTTATCTCTATCTCAAGGCCCCGCTAGTCTCCCTTCGGGGAGGTGACAAGATGATGCAAAGACACGACCTCCCAGGACAGGATGAAATAAGCAAGTCCCTGAACACAGAAGCAACCCCAACACCTGACATGGAACCTGTATGCTTCCCACTCTGCTCACTGTAACTACCTCCTGCGAGCCAGGCTGCTACCACCTATCCTCTTGCTGTTCACTTCCCTGGGTACGCTAAGAAAATCCAAAGCTTAAGTTCTGAGTAAGATTCTACACAGACTAAGGACAGAGTGGGGAAAAAAGAAAAAAAATATAATAAAGTACAAGCAGTTATGAAATCAAATCACTTATGAATGACTGTTGTCTTCAGGCACCCACAAGCTCCTGGCCTCCCCACCCACAGCAGAGGCTCAAAGTCTGCAATGGCTGCAGGCCCTTCAATCCCATGGCTCTATCTCTGCACTTGGTGTTACCGTCTCCTCTCTGCACTCTATGCACTCAGTTGGCACCTGCTCTTCCCAGCTGCTGGTGTGCTCTTCAGCTCATCCACATTCTGCTGGTTCAGTGCTCTGGAGCCTGTATCCAAATGTCACTTCTCATGGGTCCTTCCAGAGCCACCCTGTGTTGAGTAACAGCTCCCATACCCTGCTTTACTGACTCAGTTTAAATACTGGGAAGCTTGTAGTGTTATGTAGAAACTGAATTATTTCATACTTAAATTTTTACTCTCATTCCTAAGTTTCCTAAAGTATTTGAAATAGTTCAAAATTTCTGTTGTAATGCAGCTTGTCTTTATTGATTTTTACCATGTTTATCATCTGTCTCACTCACTGGACTTTGAGCCTCCTGACAGTGGAAGTGTCTTATTATCTGCTTCTAGCCTGAAAAAAGACAAATTTTACTGAATGGCCAAAGTAGTTAATTAGTGCATCTCTGCTGATCAGAAAGCTCCTTCCCAGGCTGTGGGTGCTCAGAGCCAGATCTATAAGCCTGTCGCTCTGTATCCTAGGTATTGAGAACTAAGAACCTATGAAGATGAGGCCAGTGAAAGGTTAGAGGACCATTCACTGGGTCAGCTCAGACACTCTTTTTCTCTCTGCACAGTCACGCTGTAGGAATCACTAGAGTTGGGAAACAGCCTGTGAACCGTCTCCAGTTCTAGCCACAGGTGACCTGAGCTGGTCCTGGAATTCAACTATCTAGAAATGAAGCAAATACTCAGTCATGACTTGTGGCTGAAAAATATGGTCAATCAGTGTGCCCCAGCAGGGGACAGGAGGAGGAAGGACTAAGGGTAAAAGCAACAAGGGGGTGGACAGGGAACCAGAAGAGAACGAAGGAAGCAGGGGGGCAAGGTGGAGCATGCAGATGGCAATCTAGCAGCTGTCTCATGAAACAGGCATTGTGTGCGGGGGCCCTGCCTGGCCACAGGAGACAAGAGGGCTAGGACAGTGAACGGAGCCAGTTACTTCGGGAGCACATCACATAAATGAACTGGCAGGTAGACCGATACATGATTCTAACAAGTGACCAACAACGAGGATTGCCACAGAGCACGAAGCATGAAGGGGATGTGGGGCTGCTTTATCATGAAGGCCCCAGTGAGGATGTGATGTTACGTTGAAATGGATGAATGAGGAGTGACTGAGGAGAAAGAGACAGCTTTGCGGGGAGAAACGGCCACTGTTTCTGTAGACCCAAAGGACCTTCACAATAAGGTGAAGGTCTGTTTTGGTTTCTCAAAAAGGATCTGTCAACAGGCCAAGAGTGCCAGGGCAGCCACTGAAACAGTGAGGGAACACTTGAATTCATAAGACTCCAGCAAGAGAGCAAACCAGCGGACAAGATTGTATGCCTTCTCAAGAGAAGAAAGTCAGTTAGCCCACCAACAGATATTCTCAAAAGGCAAACAAAACTCTGTAACATATGTCACGTGTGCTCTCTGAAGCACAGGTCATTTACTCTGTGCATTACTTGTTCAAGCTTATGAGTTGTCATATAAATACAAATTATAACATAGAAGACTTGGCATCTATTGCTAATCATTTTTCATATTGTTAAAAATGATAGAGTTAAGATATACTTGCAAACCTCTGGCAAAAGTATTTAAAGAGTAAACAGTGGTTAATACACAGGTACGAAACAACACAGCTGCTCTGGTGGTGGAAAAGTGTCCCACGAAGGATCAAGTGAAGGAAAGATGTATGTCTATGTGAAAGAAAACCCTGACAGAAAGGCTACAATAACTGAAGGAAGGAAAAAAAATTAATAGACTGTACAAAACAAAGAGAATGGATCGGTCACCACCTTAACACAACTGCTAATCCAGTTACCTATGGGCCACAACTACCAGGGGTAACCACAGTGTCAGAGTGTCATATTAACTATATAATACAATTCATATGTCCATTTACCTATGCTCAAAGACAGATACTGACCAGAAGGCATCCCCAGATGACAGACTGTGGAGTCTATACTAAGGAGGTGGTGTCTTGTGGTTTAAAGCTGTCTGTGCTCTAGTCGGAAAGAATCCTGGGTCATCAGCATCCTCCTAGGCAAGTTATAATGAGCTCTCCACCACACAAGGAATAAGGGCAGGTCTGACACTGAGAAACAAATAGTGGTGCCAATGGCTCCTGAAGCTGAAGATTCAGAGGAGTTCTTATCTCTCTGGACACCAGACTGGCTGTTTTCTAATTTGGTCACTTTGTCTGGTGTGGTACTTTGAATGGAAATGGCCCTACAGGCTCATAGTGAGCAGCACTATTGGGAGGTGTGGTCTTACTGGAGTAGGTCTGGCTTTGTTGGAGGAAGTATGTCACTGGAGGTCCCAGATGCTCAAGCTAGGCCCAGTGTGGCTCACTGTCTCTTCCTGCTGCCTGTGGATCCAGATGTAGAATTCTCAGCTATGTCTTCCTGCATGTTGCCATGCTTCCTACCATGGCTAGAATGGTCTAAACCTCTCAACTGTAAGCCAGCCCCAATTAAATGTTTTCCTTTATAGTAATTGCTGTGGCCATGGTGTCTCTTTACAGCAATAACACCTTAAGTAAAAACATCTGGCAAGGTGTCTTAGATTCCTTATTCCCAGAAAGAGACAAGGGACTAATTTATGTTGATCTCAGTTATTGTTCTCTGTCAGAACCCTTTGGAGCCACATCCTTCCTGGAAGAAGGATGACACAGCTAAGACAACCCTTGTTTGGAGGACTGTCCCACAGAAGCCCTCCAGCTCTGCAGTCCTGGCACCTTGAAAGATTGTGGCAACGAAGCCTTCCCAACAAACTGCAGGATGTATAATCTTACTACTTAGGAAATTTTCCTTCATTGACTTCATGGCCCAGAAGTTAAAAAAAATCAAAACCAGGGCTGGAGAGATGGCTCAGCAGTTAAGAGCACCGTCTGCTCTTCCAGAGGACCCGGGTTTGATTCCCAGCACCCACATGGCAGCTAACAACTGTCTGTAGTTCCAGTTCTAGGCAAACACCAAGGCGAATAAATAAATAAAGTTAAAAAAAAATCAAAACCATGACAACCTCGATGAATCTCACCAAGAACCAAGCCCCTCTATATAAATCCAATGACATAAAACTCCAAGACAGGCACATGTCAAAGACACTGAGAGAAGTCAGGGGCAGTTGGCTTAAGACAGGGGGACTTTGGAAAGGCTGGTAAACTCTGTTCCTTGTCCCTGACTGTGGTGACCTCTTTTGTTTCTTCATCTAACCGAAGCTCCTGGCTCATTCTTAAAACATGAATGACTGCTGATGGCTTCTGACCTACTATACACAGCCTGGGAAACAGACACTGTCTAGAGTCAAGTGTTGCCAGACAGTAGGAGAAGTGAGGTCCAGTGATCCTCAGCTATACCCCTGCTCAGGCCAGAAGTGGGGACAATGACTTGATCCACCCTATGGTGATGGAACGGGAAGAGATTTACAGTAGGGAAGATGAGCCATGGCCTGACCCAGCAGACCTTAAAGAGTCACTACCTGTTGTGGAAAAATATCAGGTACAAAGGAGGTTGCAGGGAGCCAGCAGAGCATCCACCTCCAGTCTACGGCAGGAAGTGATACTGAAGTAGATGCTGAAGCACAGAAACATGGTTGTTCACAAGGGAGGGGAACCGAGCCCCACATCCAGCTCTCACGGCTACCCAAGGTCACCATGAAGAACACCTGTGCCCACCTTGTGTCTCATCACCCCTGCACTTGCTTCATCAGTGTCTCCGGGGCTCATTACAACTGCTCAGCTACTTAAAATAGAGTTTTATATGAAAATAATACAATGGATAAAGAACCTTAAGCCATTGCATTTCGATTCTGGCATCTGGACTCAATCTGACTGCAAAGCCACAGCAATAGAAGATCCCTCTGAACTGAATCAACTTGTTTGCAATGTCTGTTAAGTAAACATCACTGCCAAATCAAACTTCACATGTATCTTAGACTTGAAGGTATATGGAAGTTCTTAGAGAAGGAATTTCCATAAACCTAAACTGTTAATAGCAAAAAATATCTACAGATATATAGTAGAAATGTCTCATGACTGTTTATCCAGTCTTACTGTAAAAGGTGATTTTTGCATAAGTAAATTGTTATCAGTTTTTGGGAAAGGTACTTCAAACTTTTTTCAGAAAAGTTTGACATTTTCCCACAGTGACACTCACTCATATTCTCCATGGCAATGTGCCCTAAGGTCAGAATGCCCAAGAGACAGTAGATTTAGTTGTCCCTTGGTGATATATACTCAGCTACAAGTACCCACCCTTGCCAGGCACAGTTAAGGGCTGCTGTGATTTTCAAAGCCCTGGTGTACAGAGAAGCAGGTCCAAAGCTCACACACTTGGTAAAAGCCCACTACCCCAGAGCAGCAGGCCAACAATGCCCCACACCTACCACAAAGGCTGCCGGTTCCCAATACCTGAAACCTACACATAATTGTATACTGAGGAGTCTGCAGATGTGGCCAAGTAAGGTGTGTCAAGCTAGAGCCTGCCCTGGATTAGGCAGAGGATCTCCTGGAGGAGGAGGCATGGCAATCGGAGTCAGAACACACGTGGGGAAATGGAGACAGACTAAAGGACACTGAAATGTTGACTCTCAAGATAAAGGAGCTTCTCAAACAAAGGGAACACAGTCTGTGAAGCATGAAGGGGGGAACAGATCCCACCCCTCCACCCTCCCACCCCCCGCAAGAGTTTGATGAAGGAGTACAGCTGTGCTGATACCAGGATCACAGACTGTGGGACTCCAGAGACATGACGTCATGAGCCCACCATTGCTGTGTGCCACAAAGTCTTTTGCAATTTGTTATAGCAGCAGAGTCTTACAAAATGTGCTAAAAAGGCATCTGCTCCAGGCTGCATAGCAGAAAAGTGTTGGCGACCTTTTCTCAGAGGGCATTTCTATTCAACCTAAAACAAAGTATAAAGACACACACACACACACACACACACACAATCTAGTGAATCAGTGAGTTTAACTAGGGTTATCTACAAGGGCATAGGTGGGTAGTTACTTAAATGAATCTGGGAAATTATAGACAGCCACACCACAGAAGACCTCCCTAAGTGGCTAACCATTTAAACATCCTCAGGGAGGGGCAGGGCTTAATACACTTTATAAGACTCATGAGTGCTTACCCCTTTACCACAGGGTATCAGTGGGCTCATTCTTGAGAGAGCTGCCTGCAGGTAATCAAGGCTATCACTTCACAGCTCCAATAGCTATGTCATGCCAGAAGGATGGAATTCTCCATGACCTTTCACCTGCCCTGCCTTCTTGCTTCTTGTAGGCCAGCCACACAAAGGATGCCACCTACAGCAAGGAGAGTATCCTGCAGGGAGCATCACAGGCACTTTGCTGCAGAGCCATAGCTCACAGTTTGAGCATCTGCAGTAATTTGTGCAATGGCAAAGAACAGAAATAGATACAGCAACAAAAATACAGTGTAAGACGTCTCTGTGCATTACAGGCTGAACTTCAAGCAACTGCAGACTTAGTCTGCTGATGACTCTGTAATTAGTGCATCAGTTTTTATGCAAGGAGGAACAGATCACCAGGGGGCAAAAGTACAGAACCAAATAAAGAAACAGGAAAGAGCAGGTCACTAGGACTGTACTAAAATGGCAGATACAGTGCCAGGCATATTGATTGGCACAAAACCCTACCTCGCTTAATTTGAGACCCCAATCTGCACATCAGACAAACTGTCAAGTGAGTTCGCAGATACATGTTGTGCAATAGCCTCTTTGTGGTTCAGATGAGTCTGACAAAGAGAGCTTCATATGAACACGTTTGTGTTCATATATATAAAAGCATATATAAAGTGACACTCTTGGGTTTTGGCATCAGCCCAGCCCACCTTTGCCCCCCACCATTTAGGCAGCAGCCCAGAAAGACACACAAGGGCCCTCAGTCTCTATCATCGGCCTCATTCCCACCTTTCCTCTTGGCCCTCTTTCTATCGTGAACAGGAAGAAAGGATGAGATCAGGATACGGTCCTACTGATGCCGAATGCTTGCTTAGGTGCTTCTTGAATAGGCTAGTTCTGAGAGCTTAGAGCCATGGATGTTCTTTACCCCAGAGTGATGTTAGGATTTTGCTTTCTCTTAGAGGACAGAAAGGAAGATTTAAAAAAAAAAAAAAAAAAAAAAAGACGGACCCCCCCCCCCCCCCCAAAAAAAGTCCTGGCATCACCTGGAATATTGCAACTAGAGAGCAGCTACAGAGCTCTTATTATGAAGTGAAGGCGGGTAAAAGTTACTTTCTGAACTCAGCTGATTCTCAAATTCAGCTCAGCTTATCTAATTATTACACAAGGGTTTAAAGCCTGAAAAAAAACGCATCTTAATAAATCTTACCAGCAAAGTTCTTCCTGAGTGAATAAGGCATGTTGAACTAAAGAAAGTACAAACTCCAATGAATCACATGTTTCATGATGAAGGGATTCTGACTTGTTTATGTAATAGAAAAGCACCATGGGACCCATCCTCCCTCATCGGCTGTAGGTACAGAATTAAGTAAGAACCTCCAGATTCCCCATCATGTCTATCTTTGAAAAAGGCCGAAGTGTATGTGTGGTCCCAGAGTTTCCCTCTAAATTCTTGTATCCTGTTGACTAACTAGGCCACTAACAGATCAATTTCTGACTTTGTTCATACTGACAGGCAAACCTTTCTAAGTTAGACCTTCACCCAGACTCGCCTCTCCTTCCTAAGTCACAGTAATAAGCTCCTGTGGGACAGAGAAATGCAGTAAACAAGGATATATCACTTTAAAAAAGCCAATAAATGTGAAAAATTAGAGTCACAAGCAGGTGGAAGAAAGGGTGATGACTTGCTATCTTTTTACTTCATTAAAAGATGCCCAAGAAGACTCATTTAATTGTGAGTTCCTCAACCAGGTTTTAAAATACCTTATTCACAAGCCCTTGATTTAATCCAATTATCTAAGATAAAATAGTGAAGAAATAGCTGGTATTTTTTAAAGCAGGGCTCTAGATTACCCTCTCGATGAAAAGCACTTTACATTTTGATTTTTACTTATTTGCACCACAAAAATCTACTGAGCATGGGAGCTATTCGGAGGCTGCAGACATAAAGTAAATGCACTATGTCCCAAGTCTCTGCTTGCTGAGTTAACTACCCGGAGAAGTCAACCTCCCAAATGCTGTGACTCTTTAACACAATTCCTCAAGTTGTAGTGACCCCGACCACAAAATTAATTTGTTGCTGCTTTGTAACTATAATTTTGTACTGTTGTAAATCATACTATAAAAATATGATATTCGGGGTATTTGATATGCAACCCCAAAGGGGTTGTGACCCTCAGGTTGAGAACCAATGGCCTGGAGGAAGACACAGGAAACTTCACAGGACACTGGAGAATGACAGGACTAGAGAGACAGGACAAAGGTGCAGAGAGGCCATCAAGATACTGTTGGGGGAGCTCCTCCCGGAGCAGAGGCGGCAGACGGCTGGCTGGGGAGGGAGTGCCCCTGAGAAAGACAGCCAGGGAGAAAAGCAAGAGAGGCAGACACGTCTGGACAACTTGGTGAGACTGAATTCAGACACACGGTACCCGGGAAGTGTTCTTCAGGAAAGACTAGAATCTCTGTTGGGGAGGGAGCACTCTAGTATGGGGGTGCAGTATGCCCTGAGCAGGCCTGACAACACCTACCATGTGTCTGGGAGACCGGTCAGGGAGGGCAGAGAGAAGACGGGTGAGCTACAAGGTCCACAGAGCCCCACAAGAACCTCAGACTTGACTCCAGTTGTGTCCACTACATCTGAGACAGGACTCTGGACATGCAGGGACAGAGCTGGCTTCTGTTTCAATAGAGATACCAGCTGCTGGACAGAAAACAGGCCAAGGGGCAGAAGTGGATGAGCAGTAAAGAGGCCACTGCATGACCTTAAAAATGGGGATTGCAAGGATAATTCTTCTCACCTGGGCTTATGCTGACAACTAAATGAACCATGTTCTCTCAGCACTTCTGAGACACACATTTTTCACATCTTATCTGTAAAATTGAAATGTGTCTAAAAGCAAGAATGATTTACAACAGCTCTTAGCAGACATGGGAGCCCATGCTACATACACTGTAAACATGGCCCCATTGCTCATGTCATCCTTTCAATTATGGAACATGCATTTTTGGTACATGCCTGCAGTTTGATTAGCATTCCAAAATGTCTTCAAAACACTCTGCTTGAGGAGATGAGAATGTTGCCCAATAGCAGAATGTTTGTTCATTCCCCAGTACCACAAAATGAAGAAAAAAAAATCTTTTTATTTAAATTCTTAATACACGGTACTGGGTTTTAGTATGGTATTTTCAAACAAAGTTTTGTGTTTTGTGGTTAATCTAAAGAAGAGGTCACCCAAACTATTTTAAACAAAAGTCTGCTTTATAAGGAATGGTTATTGTGCCCACCATAGCCAAAAAAAGACAGAACCATGGAGCATAAATCTGACAGAAGCACAGTCTTACTTCTGAGGGAGGACCACAATGCTGTACCTTCCTGTAAGGTAACAATCTGCATAGGGCACCAGTGCAGCAGACACAGCAGAGTTACAGCAGGCCACTGGCCAGTGAACAGAGGGTAGACCACCACAACCCGCATGGTTCATCTGAAAGCAGAATTCCCAAAACCCTCAGGAAAAAAAATAATGTCAGAATGTCCAGGTATTGAAGCCAATAAACACTTTTCCAGAGACCCACAGAGTGTCAGGAACTAAAACTAGCAGATTAGATGTGACAGCCTGGGAGAACTTTATGGAGATGGACTTGGTCATCAGTGCACCTGAAGGCATGGGCAGTGACCTGCATGAAGAGCCTTGGATGACATCTCCTGGGTCAGACTCAAGCAGAGGAGATGTTGGGTTCAAACACTAGCACATTTTAAGAAAAATCATGAAATTTGTTCTGTTTTCTTTCTATATATGCCTGAGAAAATTCCAATTAAACATATGTGTTGTAGTAGAAAAAAAAAAGATGGAGGTTAAGGCAGGACAGTGGTACAGATAAAAAAGGGTACCTGAGCTATAGACTAACAGGCAATTTCTGGATCACGTGAAAGAGAACAGAAAAACTTGCTACTGCATTTTTTTCTAAGGTAACACGGCTGTTCAAAGTGTCCTGGTTTCTCACCAGAGCAGTTGAAAATGGGTAGCCATTCACTAAAGCTGGGTACAGCAGGGGTAAGCAGCCTAAGACCCAAAGTCACTCCACACTGCTTCCTGCTTTTATATATAAGTGTTAAGAACAGAGGTTTTTTTGTTTTTTCTTAAAAAAAAAAAAAAAAGACAAAAACATTTTCAATTATGTTTGTAAAAACAAAAACAGAAAACAAAAATGTGGCCGAAACTACATGTGGTACTCGAAATCTAAAATATTTACTAATCTAAAATAATTACACTGTCTGGGGATCCCCAGGTCACAGAAAACAGGGAATGTGGAGGAAGGACAGAAACTGGTGTTAAGTAATGAAATGGAGGCAGGGTGGGGGGACACCTAAGGGTCAGACACCCCAAGCAGACATGCAGTGGGCAGTTAAGCAGAGCTGGGGCTTGGGAAGCAGAGGAGGATAACATAAAAAGCACTCAAAGGTTGCAGGAAGAAGACCAGTAAACACGAAGCAGCCTTACCAAAGCATGAGAAGCACTGCACTGAAGTATAACTAGCCCCAGTTCAGTGCATGGAAACAGAGAAGTCACCTGCTCTAGTCACGCTGCAAAGAATTGGTAAACAGCATTCAATGCAAGGTTCTCAGCTCTACCTACTATCTGTGTGATTTCTCAAGCAAAGAACTTAATTTTTCCTCATCAGGTAATAGGCTGTAGATCAAATAAATAGTCCCTGCAGACTTTCAGACCGTGTTGACTGCTCTATATGAAGTCCCTATATAGTTAAAAACTGGCAGTTTCATCAGCACACTCAGGATACAGTAAGGAGTACAGGTGTCAGAACTTACTACCCTCTAGTAAAATGGCTCTTGGCATGAGCCAGGGATGGAACCAAGGATGCTTTCTTGAACAACATTCCATAAACACAGGGATAATAATCCAGTGAAATACCTCAAAAGTGTCTTACAAAACCGAGCTAGAATGGAATATGGTAAAATCACAACTAAAATGGTATATTTCAAAGCAATGACCTAAAACAAAACTCATCAAAGACAAACCAAACAGAATGAAGCACAGTATCTTAGAGAATTCTGGTGCAGCAAAATTAGATTGAAAGGTCTGATTTCTCTATCAATACACTGAGCTAGTAGACAGCTGAGTGAAAATGAAGATTCCTAACATACCACGTATGCCAAAACAAATTGTAAGAAACTAAAATTTCATAAATGTTATGGAATCATAAATAAAACTAATGGCAAAAGAATTAGTTCTGAAACAAGAGGTTTCTTTTATCATAGAATACTCACAGAGGGTAAACACATAAAGGAAAATATTGATAAATTTAAATGAGCAAAGCTCTTTTACTTCTCTCTATAAAAAGAGATTGTAAGGCATAAAAGCAAATGATAACCTAGGGAAATATTTATAGAGCCCCACAAAGCACTGAGGTCCACAGAGCTCTATGAAACCACAGAGATACAACAGGGGCTCTACAGAAATCAGTCAGGGACATAAACCCTTTCACAGGCTCTATACAAGGTATCAGAGGGAGAGATTCAAAGCTTCTTAGAGAAAGTAAAAGGGGAAATAAGAGTCCATATCTGAGGAGAGCTAAGGCAGGGAGCTCGTGGGGCTGGGACAGCCAGTCCAGGCTCAGTGCTCTTCTTAACAGCCAGCCCTGAGAACCAGGAATGCACAGCAAGCATCAATGGAAACAGGTGGCAGGCACAGCCTGGGAAGAAAGAACCAAGCCTCAGACACGTCACACACCCTCCTGGCTTTTGCCGCCTAGAATCACAGCACACCAAAGCTAAGAAACCCAGGAAATGTTAAGGCTTTGTCTCTTCATTTTTCGGTATAACAAAGTTCTCAAAAGTGTTAGGAAAAAATAAATAAATAAAATCTGCCAATTTCTATGACTTTGCTAAGAAAGACTCCATGTTATTTGCTAAGCTATTCCCTTGCAGGGAGGCCATATTGCTGTTCTGATCAGATTGCTCATACTGGTCCCGTTGCTCTATGTACAAAGCAGGTGCTCAGGATCTGTCAGAGTGGATGGCTTTCTGTGGCCTCAACCCAGATTTCAGAGTCAAACTTAAGACCACTGTGCCCTTTCAGAGTCTCCACGAATGTCCTTCTAATGCTGTTACCACAACCCAGGGGACAATGTGGCTCTGGGTTATTGATGGCCTTCATGAGTATGAGCTTTAGAGAGAAACAGGTGACCATGTGAAGGAATACAGCTCCTGTGAAAAATCTCAGGTAATGCAAGAGCAGCAAGGGCATCGTTGAAAAGGTAAAAAATTCATCAATAACTACATTTACTTTCATTATCCGGGTGAGATGATGGCCTATATCATTGACTTTATCTCTTTGTTTGTTGGTAGTGTTGGGGATTGTCCTATAGAGTCTCATCTATGCTACACAAGTACTTTCACATGGAGTACATCGAACCCCATATATTTTTAATTTTGACTATGACTTTTCTTTTGTTAAAAGAAAGTACTGTTCAACAGCCATGACTGTGCCATTGGTTCAGCATCCTGCAAGGTCCTGGTTCTAATTCTAATGCCTCACATCGATGCACTCAGTCTTTTTCACTAAGCCCTTCTAGTTTAGTCTGCTTCTTGCCAAGGAACCAGTTAGCACACTTCCAGCAGGACTCACTCCCAGGACACACACGCCATGGAAACAGACTCATTATCTCCGGAGGTCCAGAACTTAAAAACACTATGGAACTTGCTTTGATCTGTATAGCAAATCCTAATTTTTATATCTAATTGTGCTGAAATAACAATATATCAAGAAATTTTATTAATTATGTTAAATGAAGCATCCACAAATTCCTTCTGCAAATGAAGTTTCTAATTAAATCAAAACTTTGTAAGTTATTGTATAGTTTGGATGCCTGTGCTTCTCAATAGCTTTTTCTCTGTGAAGCTCATACCAGAAGGTTTTATGAACAGTGTGCACCTACCACCCATCAGAAATTTGGCCCTTGATCCACAGGCTTCTGAGCTCCCTACATGTAAGCATGTACCTTCAAATGCATACCTGTTCTTCTGTTAAACCATCAAGATGATGGCCTCTTGAAACAGAAACTGATCTGTGCAGTTTTGTTGCCCCTAGAGACCACCTTCATGATTTATACACTTAGCAACTCATATTATTTATATTTTAGGCTAAGGCCTATTTTGAACGTAATAGTAGCAACCTTGAGGTAGCTTTGATGTAAATGCATCCACTTAAAACTTCAGTTCAAGCACCACTACAGTTGTCTTTCCAATCAGCCTCAAGGTAAGAAGGAAGGCAAAAGAGGAAAGAAACTTCCGAAACCAGGCATTAACAGTTTGCTTCCTCTAGCAACCTACCTTTCCCTACTCCAACAACACACATCCCAAAAGGGTTTCTGCAGAGCATGCTGTAAGTGAGGCATTGCCTAGCACTGGTCACAGGTTGGAAAGACAGCAGATAGGACCTTGTGACCTTTTAGAGTGTGCATCCTACAAAATACAGTGCTTTCCGGATATAAGACTAAGGATAGTCTCTGTTGGCTTTGGCATACCAGCTTCCAGCCACATTTACAGGTCACTGGGGCCCAGGAACTCACCATCGGACGTGTGAAGGAGCTTATGACTTTTCAGTGTCCCTTTAGATTTGAATTTCTTGCCACACATGTCACAGAGGTGGGTCTTCTCAGTGCTGTGACGATTCATATGAGCCTTGAGGTTGCTCTTGCTACGAGTTGCATATTCACATAAAGAACATTTGAAGGGTTTCACACCTACCAAGGAGAAATGTATAGATGCATATTTACAAGGGTTTGTGCACATATGTATAAGGATCCAGATGAATATTTCACACCATATAAAACATTCATCAGAATAAAGAAGTGCCCTTGCTTACTCCCAACATGTCTCATACTTCCAATATTCCCATACATAAAATAAATAGAACCATACAACATTGGATATTGTTGTGCGCCAATGACTTACATTGAACTATTCCCAAGATATTGTGCCTACTCCACTTCTCAGGCTTTTACCTACCAAGAGCCAGTATTAGAATAGCTGCCACGGTTCATCTCAATCTATTTCTTGACCTCTATGGAACTTTGAACTATCATATCCTCTGAGCAACACAAGCCTGGTGTGTGAATAAAGTTCCACATGTGTGGTCAGTGTCTATGACTGCGGACAGTACCCAAGGGCTTACTTATCTTTATTGTATCCCTTTCATACTAGTCTTCATGTTTTTTCTTGCATTTGCCTATTGTTTTTCTTGTTTGGGACTGAGCTGGGAAAAAGAATACATACAGTACACTGCAATGATTAACTCCAAAGAATCCAAATACTGTAATGTGGGTAAGCAGGCTTTTTAAATGTCTTTATAGAAGAGCTCATAGACAAGTGAAAAAAGAAACTGCCATGAGAAGCCAACATACGATAGCAACCTTTAGGTTTCTGAACCTCTATCAAAATTCTGAAGTTTTAAAAAAGAGTGGATTTCTTCCAAATGCTCAAAATAGAATACTAATGCTGTATCCTCTGTGAATGTACTGGTGTTGTCTGAACACTAAGCCTGGACACACACTGAGCCTTCTTCTGAAGAATTTAGGAAACTCACTAATCCCTCAGCAAAACTCTGAACATTGCTACTTGTGTTTCATGGGTAAGCGAAGTGAAGGTCGGGAACATGGAAGGTCTGACCATCCTGCCTCTCCCACATGGTGAGAGAGACTGGAGCGTGTCCTCCTACTGCAGCCCTGTTTGCACACACGCTCCATCACCAGGAGAACAGACTGCTGATGCCCAGGCTCCTACCTCCCTGGATTTCCATCAGTCTTGACTGTCTCTATCCACTCCCAGATAATTCCCATGAGCGTCATTCTGAACCAGTCCCCTTCTCTGCTGAGAAAACCCCTCAGGATGAACTCCTTCAATGCCCTCAGACACTGACATGTGTATGCATCTCTCCACCATTGCCCACTCCTCCGTTCCTGCCTCCACACAGGAAGCATCACTTTCTCCCAATGCAAGTCAGTGGAGATGTGAAGAACAGAGCTTTAAAATCATGTCACATGGATCCAAATCCCAGTTCCGTTACTTGCTGGCTGTGTGGCATGAATATTTCTTAACTTTCTTTTTTTTGTTGTTGTTTTGTTTGTTTGTTTGTTTTTCAGTATTTCTTGTTTTTTTTAAACATCTAATTTTTTTTTCAATTTTATGTGAATTGGTGTTTTGCTTGCATGTATAACTGTGTAAGGGCATCAGATCTTGGAATTCAGACAGTTGATAGCTGCCATGTGGATGCTGGGAATTGAACTCAGGTCCTCTGGAAGAACAGTCAGTGCTCCTAAAGCCTCGTGTTCCTCACTGATAAAACAATACCTGGCTCTCCAGTCCCTGAACACACTGACCAGGGTATCATGGGCAAAGCACTAAGCGCCTTGCCTAGGCCCACAGTGCTCTGTAAGTGTTAGTGAACAAGAAAGCACCCTGCAGCCTGAGCACTGGGCCTCAGTTCCTACCTTCTCTCTTCCCTCAAGTGGAGTCTCTCTCTTCCCACCAGCTCCTTCGTATATTGTGTGAAATACTGTACAATCCTGAGCAGCAGGAGGGAACGAATACACAGAACTAACAGGGCACTACTGCTACTTACAGCTTCCTTATGCCCAGGAGGGCAACATCCTCCTCTAGGAGCAAAGAATGAGGCTCATGACACGCGACTCCAGACTCTTCCATACCTGGTGAAGCATCCCTGAGCACAGCCCCACCTTCTCTGGACAACCTCATTTCCACTCAGAACTTCCACCTTCCGGTCTCCTCTCTACAATATAAATGCTAATGCTCCTCACTTCCAAAATAGAAAGACTCCTGCTACCATCTTTGCTTCCCGTCATTCATAGTTCGTCAATGCTGGCACTAGGCACTGGAACTACTTTCCTGTTCTCAGAACACTGGTTTCCCAGTAAGCAAAGTATGGTGACTTATTTTACCACAGTTAGAACCAGAACTAGGAAGAGTGTTAACCTTAACCCTAACCCTAACCCTAACCTCTATATACATACCACAAATGCAACTAACTAACATCATCGTTTTAATCTCTGATCTCCACTGACTGGCAGACACACTGTTCTATGTCTTAAAAAAAACTCTAACTCCAGGACATGTGAAGATAAACTTCCTCCTATGCAGTTCCAAAATAAAGCACACAGCATATTGTTCCCGATTGAAAAGCAACTCACCCTCATGAGCCCAGATGTGGCGCTGAAGGTCTGAGCCGTTCTTCATGAAGTAGAGATCACAATGTGGACACTTCATGGCTCGCTTTCCAATTAGCCCTTTCAACTGCACCCGTCTCCCAAGAACCTCGGAAATGGTGTTCATGGAGACCTCTGACAAAAAAGCAGGGTGGCAATCAGAGAGGACAAGGATATTTGTTCTTCAGGTTAGAAATAAATAAACTTCAGTGGCTCCTGCATGCATATGGAAGAAATATCCAGGAAGTGCCTCACTGGTATCACAAAACAGCATTTTTACTGAAAAGGCTAAACTTGAATTTGATCAAGTTGTAGATTGAAGTTTCTGTCAATGTACAATGTGAATAATGGGAAATGCAAAGCAATGGCAGGCAGACGAAGAGTATGGGCTTTCCATAGGGAAAGTAACCCAGCTTTCCCCAGAAATCACTGGTTTAGCACAGACTGGAGACTGGGGGCTGTATACAATACAAGGAGTGTAAGTGACACAATCCTAAAAACACTGCAGCTCAATTCAAACAAACTGTAAAAAAAAAAAAAAAAAAAATTATCTCAACTGGTAAAATTTTAAGTGGCCATACACAATATCCTCAAATGTAGCAAGAATCGTTGTTAGCATTGTTTTTTATAGGCCACACAGAAGTTAAGCTAAGCAAAACCATTATTCATTAGAGATAACCCATAAAGTGTTTTACAGGAAAAGTAAATGGGATAAACTGGAATATTCTAGAAAGAAAAAGTTAACGGATGGACATATGCAAAGAGCTCAGGAAATGTAGAAGCATTTGGAGGCTGAGGTATGAACACAGAGCTCCTAGTATACTTTTGTATTTATGAACAAAGGTCAGTGCTTTTAAACGCTGTCTTTGGTTCACACTGAACCTAAGACAAAGGTCAGCATGGAATGATATAACCCACAAGTTCCCACACTGACAAAGGTTCCAAGCTCTATATGTCCCAGCTAAAACATAAATGTCAGAGCTTTCTCTACTTTAAAGAGGAAAGTCACAGTTCTCTTCTATCAAGGGGGGGACAGATATTTAAATAAGAAGACGTAGGGATGAGAAGAAGGAGAGTTTTGCCGATATTTGTGTGATACAGAGCATGCCCAGGTCTGCTCACTATGACAGTGGAGTCTGATGTTAGAGTAAGGCCCACCTCAAAGATCCACTGAGAGTAGAGATAACAGTGTCTGAAGTACAAGTGGTCAACATGCCCCCATTCAGGGTGAAGCAAGGCAGATACAAGGTTTCCCCAAGGGGAAAGTATTTTAAATACTGAATTCATTCACATCTTCCCTCTTCATTCCTAGCTGGTCCAGCTTACATACAGTATTATATTTTAAAATAAACTTAAGTATTTAAAAACTAATCATATATTCTAAAATTGATAACCTTACCAGGATGATTGGTCTTGATATGTGACTTTATCAATCGGTCTTCTGAAAAAGTTTTTTCACATACAGGGCAAGAATAACTCCTTTTGTCCTTAATAGAAAGAGAAAAAAAAAACCAGTTATGTATCTTAAGTGTATGTTCTGTAGAAAGATAACTACTACCCTTCCCATCATCACCAAACACTATCATCATCACTACCAGTAAAAACAAACACCATTACCTACCATTAAACACCATACCACTACTACCACCATTATCATCACCAACACTGTTACTTGCACTATCAACACCGTGACCACTCCCACCATCAGTATCACTATCACAACCATCATCAATACTATTACCACCAAAACAACCAGCAGCAACCAGACATGCAGTGCATCCTTACTTAGTGGACAGCCAGATGCAGACATCCAGCTCTACACGGCCTGAAAAAGATTCAAATGAGAGAATTCTAGGAAGGCAGAAAGGGCATCCAAGAGGCTCTATCACACATTCCAGGGCTACTCCATAACCCAACAGTACAGGATGTCCTCAGCACTGAAAACACTGCTTGCACTAAGCTTTCACATGGGATTGAGATACACACATGTATGCAAATAAAAGCCATTCACATTTACATTATAGATTAAAAAATGGAAGGTCAGGGAGATGAACACAAAATCAAACCAGTAAACGTTCTAACAGGGTGGTGGGAGAGTATGAACTCATGAGGCTTGGGCTCAAAGCTATTTAAAATCACCAGCTTCTTGGGAGGCGGGGTAGGAGAGTTCCTTTAAAAATGTAGGCTCTTGTAGGCTGACCATGCTCCAGTAAAAGAACCCACACACAAGAGTACATGAACAGGGCAAACGGAAGTGGTGGTTATTTAAAAAGAAAAGGAACACAGAAATGGGGGGAGGGGAATCTGGGAGGGTGTTGGTTTCACACGTGAGAACAGACACACACTACCAGCTACCAACACTAGAGTTTATTCAGGAAAGTTGCCTAGCAAGTACAAGGGCAGAGAAGCAGAAGAGAGAAGAGACAGACTTTCACATGGTGGCTCCTTATAAGAAAATGGGTGGGCACAGATTTAGGGTGTGCCCTCTATCCATGGGCATGTTCTGCCAGCACTATGTTGGGTTTACCACCTGGCTGCTATGCGCCAGGAATTCTTACATCTCACCCAGCGCCATATCTGGTTATCAGACTAGCACACTTACTCGTAGCTTCTATGTGCCAGGAATCCTTAGAAAGGGGTTAGCGAGAAAAGTCTGGGGTGAATATGATCAAAATACATAATAAAAGATAAAGCTTTCTACAGTGAAACACACGCACACACACAACCTCGCTATGAGCTTTCTGGCCAGCCAGTGCCACTGACATCTTCCAGACAACATGGGCTTGGGATTTCTCAATGTGCTCCCTTCCACAGTGCCTTTACAGAGAGACCCCCAAGGCCACTCTGGCATCCTGGTTGCCCTCTCTCACCTCCGTCCCAGCCGCCCTTGTCATCAGAGCTGATGGAGGCATTCGGAAGAGCTTTGAAGCAGTTTACACTGATCTCCCCTGAGTCCTTGCTGTTTGATTTTTCTTCTTTTAATCCCTGATAGTCTGAAAGCAATTTATCTTAGAGCTTATCAGGGGCTCCGTTTCTTGATGTCTTTGAAGATTGTCAGGACACAGACAGTGGGAGGGGGGGCTGGGGGAACGGTAGACTCTTAGGACTCATTTACTGCGTTTTCAAAAACTCAGTGTCTTGTTGCAGATGAAATCTAAACACACTCAGCAGACTTAAAAAGAACTATGGGTAAAAGAGCCCCTGGCAAAGCAGGGAACACAAGAAAGCTATCCATAGGGTGGCCAGCCTTTGGAGTCTGTTTGCTCCAACAGAGAGGCCTTCAAAGCCATTTGTGCCCAGAAAGAGGTGGGGGTCAGCATGAGACTGGCAGGAGACGCAGAAAGAGCCCTTCTTGAGGCTGGGAGACTAGTTAATCACCCAGGTGACCTCATCTGGCCTTTGCCGCCTCACGGGCAGGTATACTGTTCTCAAAGTGGAGAGTTCTGAGGCCCGCACTGGCTAGAGAACATCAAATTGAATCCCCCCACTAAGTATATAAACATGACACATATGTGGATTTCCCTACAAAATACTGACATCAAGCCCCAAAAGGAAGTTGGCACTCACTCTGAAAAATTACTCAGGAACAGGTCACAGTCGGTGTCTGTTACATACCGCAAACTGTGCTGGGGACAAAGGCAGCAGAGTTTTGAGCTCTTATGAGTTATCAAAAGATGTGTCACAAAGAAAGCCCACCCATCGATGTGGGGGCTGCAGAAGCCACAGCAGGAACTAGACAGGTGACACGTGTGTTATGACAGACTGGACCATGACACCGGAATGGGCTGCAGAGGAAAAGCTTCCTTCTGCTAAAGTCAGTTCTATTTCACTGGGCCACAAGGAACCGATTCTCCCCACAGGAAGGAAGCGATGGGAGCCTGAAGGCTGCTGCACAGAAGGTAAAACACCCTAACGGGATAACCCAGAATCAAATGTTTTGTGATCATATGTAACCACATTTTTATATCCCCTGGGAAGGAAGAAACACCTTTTCAGTCACCTACCCTACATTTTCCTCTGTTCACATGGATACACACTGATCAGGTATATCTATTTCTTTCTGAAAAGATATCAAAAGTAGTTTCCCTTACTTTCTCTATGCTTTTAGGCAACTTACTGTTTTAGTTTATCCAAAAAAGCATGAATTATTCAGCAAAAGAAATCTGTGTGCTTCTCAAAAATCAAGGCCAAGTATTCTAACCACTGACCAAGAAGCCAGCAGACCATGGACGGATATACCACCTCTCACTGCTAGTATCCTTATCCTCCAGCTAAAGAGATGAGGAGGAGGAGGGGATGAAGGAGAAGAGCAGCCAGCATCTACCATGGAAGCCCCACATGCATGAGAGCATGCTTAATCCTTACCAAAATTACCACGGTTCATTCCCAAGGCAATCCTGGAGGACCTCATTTCCAGGACACAGACCTAAAAGAGGTTAAAGGGCAAGACTACGCCCCTTCAAAAATCTTAAAACTAACACTCTCAGGCTTGGGGGGCAGCTTTCAGGAATCCAGAGAGAAATACAAAACAGGAGCTGGGGGCCTTTCTTTGAGAAACTGATTTCCAGAGCCCACTTCCAGATAAGATGACAGCAGGAAGCCATGGGTCTCATTCCTAACAAATGCTAATGTGATGCTGGGTTTCAGGGAGGTCACCAATTAAATCACTAAAGTCAACAGTTTACACATGTATTTAATAGGAACCCAGGAATCCAGCCACCTAACAACATCCTCCAGCAATACTAATCCACATGGGCGTTTGCACTCTCACCCTGTATGTGGGTGAATACTACTGACACTGACACGCTCTGATTTGGTCTACTTAATCTCACTTTTAAGAGAGCCAGGCACGGCTAACTCAAATGTTTGCACGATCCTCTACTGGATCATGATCCATGAACGCTGCCATTCACTGTCCTGTTTTAAACCTTAAGACATGAGAGAAGTTCATCTCCAATTTATAAGCAAAATAACTGAGGCTCAAAGAGCCTAAGCAATTAGTTCAACATCACAAAGACTGGTATGGGACAGGAAATGAGTAAACCAGAACCTAAAGCTCCCTTGCATTTGACTAAAATCATGTTTTCCCAAGTCTCCTCTTCTTGAAGTTTTATTAATTTGAAAGTTGCTTTTGTTAATGTCTTTCCACAGTAACAGGAAGGCAACCAAGGCATACATTACTTTTCATAAAGATTTTGAACATCTCAGAATGCTCAATGAGGGAAGTTCTTGGACCAATTTCCATGGAGGGATGACTGTATTCCTTTACCATATATTGATGCCAGGGGCTTAGTAATACGGAGGAAGAGGCGGTAAAAGGAAACTATACTGGCCATCACTCTTTTACGTATTCTTAGAGGTGAACTATAGCTAGGGTCACAAAAACTGACAATGTGCCAAACTATTTCCGCATCCTAATACAATCAGTCTATGTCAGGATATGTAGGCTCATTTGGAGGTGGAGGATGGCACGTTAACCTCTGTTGTGCATGGGCATTTGTGTTTAAAGCAGGAATGTTAAAACCAAAGTGAAACTTCAGCCAACATTATAACATATCTAATGCCCTCTTCAAGTGCACAGGTAAGGAAACATAGCACTAGAGAACCCAAAACTAACTCTGGTTTCTAGTAAAAACAGTATCACCCCCTGTCCCAACCAGATGTTAAAGTCCTTAGCTAGACCACAGACACGACAAGATGCTTTCACATCATAAGCAGTTCACGCAATCTCCCTGGAACTCAGCCACAGGTAGAGAAAGGCTACTCACTGGACTCTGAAACACATGCAGTCAGAATGAGGTAGAGGGCTGGGCTCTGTCCTCAGCCCCATATCCCCAGCAGTGATGATGACAGTATGCTAACAATAGTTAACACAAGTGGCTAGTAAGGGTGCTTCACTAAACATGGATGGAAGGTTTGGCAATGGAGAATATGGGCAGCTTCTCCTTAGATGCTTTAAAGTTTTACAAACTTTTTAAAGGAAAGATTAACATTTAAATTCCACAGTTAACATTCATGAGGTACTGAACTGATTTCACCAAAAATTAGCTCAGATCCTCTGAATGTAAGACAATGTAGCTGAAAGCGACATAATCAGCACTAAAAATGCACTTCAAATGCTCATGGATTCGAGGAGAGTGGGCAAAACTCCATACAAGCAAGTACTGCCCAACTCTAAAAGGGAGCCAAGCATGAAGCCTGCTATCACATAGATAAAAAAAAAAAAAAAAAAAAAAAAAGATGCTGGTCATAAAAAAGAACATTTAAAGCACACACATTTTATGTTCCGTTTATATAAAATGTTCAGGAGAGGGAAAACTATGGGCATACAAAGAGCCCAGGGACAGGGATGTGATGACAGCAAACAGGAACACCTTCCTATGGGATAACAAAAATGTTTTAAAGTTGCCAACAGCTGCATAGATCCATGTAGGTACTATATACCACTGCACAAAGAACAGATTATACCACATGCACATCACAAATTAATACAGAGCTTAAAAAGTGACTGACTATCTTCCTTGCACATATGGAATGCTTTAGAGCTAGCACTTTCTCTATCAGGCCAACAGCATCTACACGAAGGGAACCAGACTTACCTCTTTGTGCCATCTTCAGCTGCCTGACAGAAATAAGTTACATACAGCAAGCTCAGATGACCAGTGTCACCCAGATTCAAAATCTGGGAATTTTCATAGAGGTGTTCTTCATGGCAATGGCATACAGTCCTTCCCTTCAAGAACAAATGTTTGCAGATCTACTTCCTAGCATGAGATCAAAGACTTCCCAGGAGCTTTTGCCCAAGGTTTAGCTGACCATTTCCTCCTCACCTTCTTTCTTGACCCAAATACCCTCAACTTCAGAATCATACTCCACATCCCCTCAAGTGTCTGGGGAGGAAGATTGTTTGTTGACCTGCTAGCCTTCTCCCATTGCGGAGCTATTCATCAATAAATAAATTTTCAGATCTACACAAAGCAGAGTAAACCTTGAAGGAAAGAACAGTCATACTTGTATATAATGTGCCTGGCGTACAGAGGACAAAGCTTCTCACTTCAGAAACGGCAATAAATTAGGTTCCTTTAAGAGTACCTCAACCGAGCTAGGCAAGGTGGTTTCAACCTGCAATCCCAAAATTTGGGAAGTTGAGGCAAGAGGAGTAGTATGAGTCTGGGGCTAACCTGGCCTACAGAGTGAGATCCTGTTCATATAGATTATATATATAAAATCTCAATGAGAAGCAAACACTCTCTTGTGAGGTCAACTGAGCCACATTCCTTGCATCAGAATGCTGTACTTCTCCAACAACAATGTACAGACATTAACTTGTGCAGTTTGAAGAACGGCTGCCACTTCACAACACAGAAATAACTACCACTTAGTCTTTGCCTACCTGGCCAAAGTCCACCTCTACCCCATTCTTTCAGAAGATGTACAAGTGTCCAAGAGACTCACCAAGAAAAGCATGTCTAAGACTAATGACCTGCTACCGCATGGGACAGTGATAAAGCCATAGAATGGATTCTGCCATCCCCCATTCATGGCATAACCACTGACCAAGTTATTGCATGATAGACAGACTCTGTGCAGTAGAGAAAATGATTCCTAACTCCTAAAGGTGACGTGGGAACTATGTACAAACCCAAGAAGTAGCTACAAGAGCAAACCAGCAGCTTTCTGCCCCAAGGGTGACCACCCCAGAGCCTCTGACATGTCAGAAAGGTGAGATAAGTGCTCTGAAAAAAGTCACAGCCATATTCAACACCACACATGTAGAGAAGTGAAATGCCAGTGTTGTGTGCACATTCTCTGGAGAGAAGCAATCAAATGCTTACCCACTTACGAGAACCCAATGACAAACCAAAGTGTGCTTCCACCATAGGCTAACCTGGGTAACCGATGAGTTTGAGCTTATTTACAGAACACAGATGAGAAGTTACTTACTACAGGTGTGTGCTCCTACAGAAGCCACACAAAGAAAAGAATCACCCGAGAACTAATGACAACTAAGTAGATGGAGTTCCAAGCATTTCAGTTAACACTCCCACAATCTACACACTCCAGCATCTCCAGATATCCCAAAGCCGCATGCAATTAGTGTAGAATTATACACAGCTATCTGTGAGGTACAGGAAACAGTGACTGAGATCAAGTGTGTGTCCAATGCTCCTCTTTCTAGGAGAGAACATCAATAGTCAACAGCACTAATCTTACAAGTCCACTGAGGTCAGCACTGCTGTCCTGAAGAAAGCTTTGACTGTTTTACTCAGAGGATTACATCTACAATAGCAGTTTATATGTTAAGAAGTGAAATAAACAAAGTCAATGCCGAGTACATCAGAGGCATATCCCTGATGCTCCCCAATGACACCAACACTCAGAATGTGGTCAAGAGACTGAGAATCGGCATTTGAGGAAGAAAATAGCCAGGCTAGACCAGCAGCTTCAGGACATTGATGAGTAACGGACAAATTCTGAGAGTGTAACGAGAGGCAGCCTAGGCTGCACAGTCAACGTTTCAGTGATGACTGCCTCGCTCCCAGTTACTCATTTCAACTGGATTTGCAAACTCAGTTCAGAGTGCTAGCTTCAAGACAGTAAGATGATCACGGGAGTCCACACCAGATACTGCTCCACACACATGCATGCACTCCTTCACCTGCATGAGTAAACTCAGGCATGGAGCAGTTCCTTTACACATGCCAAACACAAGGTAGAACAAGGATTCAGTCCAGGCTTCTCTTTCCAGCACTACACTCTAGGGACCCTCTTAACAAGAGCCTATTCTAACACTGGCATCACTTCCTCAGCCTCAGCACCAACCCAACAGTAAGGACAGAGACGTTGACTAATCACATGCCCTCCCCAACTGCGCCCTACTAGAGACAGAGGGAGGGAGGGAAGAAGATGGGGAAGAAGAAGTCAAGATTAAAACAAAAGCAAGCCTGCAACATGAGTAGGAGGGTGAGGCAAGAACAAGACAGACAGGAAGCCAGTGCAGCTGGAACTTATGCTCAGCTGTGGGCCATCATATTTTAACATTGCAATAACAACACAATAGGAATACACAGAATATACACAAATGTGTGCGTACGTGCAGGTATGTCTATATACATATGTGTGCATACCACTGTACATGAGTATGCATGTATGAATGTACATGATGGACTTTATGGTTATCTGAGTGGGAATGGTCCCCACAGGCTCACAGATATGACTGCTGGGACACCAGTGAATGGCACTATTTGAAAGAATTAAGAGATATGGCCTTGTTGGAGGAAGTGTGTCACGGGGGTGAGCTGTGAAGTTTTAAAAGTCCATGCCCAATGTGGGGCACCAGATATTGTAAGAATTATATATTGGTAATTGATTATATAAAAAATATGTATAAAGAGGTTTATATAAACACTTATTGATATAAAATTGAACCTTAAGGCAATTTTTGGGGAGTTGAACTGTCTCACACAGTGACGGTGTCAATCCTCTCTCTGAAAATGCAGGAACAAACAGGGAGGGCAGTGAGCGTGTAACCGGGTCTCTAAAAAGTGGGGCAGGTCATGCCCCCCCTAGGGTCTTCGAGGCCCTAAAGCTATGCCTCTAGGTCTTCCTCAATAAGGCCTGAATCTCACCATAATGTTTTCTCTTCTAAGAGTTGACTCATGGTTTCCTTCATAGCAACAGTACAATGACGAAGATAGACTTTAAGAGTATATTTTATAATAAAGGTAGCAGGTTCCAGAAATGATGAGTGACTTTTCTGAGGCCATAGAGCCCATGGGAATACGGGAGATGTCTGTTCCAACATGCTCTGATCTCACACCCCCAAAAACCTCTACTGCCCCTCAGTGACAGACCTGCTGGAGAGTCTTATACCAAACGAGCAGAGCAACTCATCTCTGAAGTCTCCTTTTGTGTTGTGTCCGTTTGTGCTGTCTTTAGCACAAATAAAGCAAGCCACATGGGCCTCAGGTGTGGCTTCTTTTTTATGGTAAGAAGTCTTAAATCATTCTCAGGCATGCCAGCCTCTTCCCATCAGACTAGACCTTGCAAAAACAAGCATTCGCTCACTGCATCATTGTGTGATCAACCACTACAGATCAGACATGCCCATCCTGTGTGGTTATGGCACCTTGGATTAACATGTCACTTCTTAAATCAAAATGCTTCCTAGATGCTGTTGATGTTTATAATAAATCTCCACTAGTGTGACAACAGTGGTCATCAACATTCACTACACTCGCACTGCCTACCGAACGAACACTGCTCCTGGTATAATTACCTAATCCATCCAATCATCCGACTTAATCCCCCAACAACACTTACAGGCAGCTATTATTATTCCTGTTATTAATAATTCTTTAAAACGCCATTTATAAAACCTTTGCTTCGTTTCCATTCTGCGGATCTTTCTCCTGCAAACTTCCTCGAATGCTAAAAAAAAAAAAAATCTGCAGAGGATGCAATCTGCTCAATCTAATCAGAGACTCACTACGAAAGGAGCTGGAGGGTGGAAGCTCTGTGAGGCGTGGAGAGGCAGGAGCAGGGCCCCTGTGCGTCTGGAGGGGGCAGCGTGTTCACACTCCTTGCAGCAGGGAATACCTCTCTGTGCATAGATGTGAGAGAGCACCGGGCACCCAGGGGAAGGTGGGGGCTGCCATTTGGGCTTGCTACTTACCAGCTCTGTGTGAACTTTAAGATGGGCCTGTAGCTTATATTTATCTGGAGTCGAGTAGTCACAGCCGTCAGTGGGGCACTTCAGCAAGATGTTACTGTGTTTCTGAATGACATGGCGTTTAAGGCAGTTTTTGGTGATGGAGGAATAGTGACACTGGGAGCAATAATACAGATGTTCCCGGGTGTGGGTGCGCACATGCATGTCAAAATGCACTTGGTACCAAAAAAGTTTGCCTAAAAAAATATTTTCACGTGAGAACAAGGAAGTTTCTTTTATACTGAATTTGATTTTAAAAAAAAAAAAAAAAAATTATCATCATTTTTAACTACCATATTTATCTGGTATGCCCTTCACACTTTTCCACCACACTTCTGTCAGGAAATTACTTTTCAAAAATGGCAGTTTTCAAGTATTAAGGTACCACCATCTTTCACATGGTGTTACGGCTAGGAAAAGAGAAAGGAAATGTTTACTGAGAGCCAATTATGTCAAACGTCACCCTGCAAATGCACAAATCCAAGAGCCTCTGAGACCTCCTGACACTCTGGGCTACAAGACAGTCTCTGCCCACTCCCTGTACAGCCCAAAGCCAAGCTCTCACCATCAGCCAGAGGGAGCTGCTTGGGTCTCCCTGCACAGAGCTGCTGCCAGTCTCCTACCCTCTCTACCCAGTTGATGGAGCCACAACTGAAAACCAGAAGAATGGTTCTTCTTGGTCAGGAGATGGAAGAAGTTGTGAACAGCCCTCAATACGACCCCCAACATGGTCAGCCATGCATCATCCCAGCTGACTCCATGACTTCTGACATGGACTCACTCTTCCCATCTATCACAGGGGAGGGTGGCTCACTTAGGAGGCGTTCCTTGCAAACAGACATGAGCTCAAGTGGAACCCAAGGTGATGACAGCATGACAGAAATGGACAGGGCTGCTGGGAAGGAAAGCTCCGCGCCAAGGCACATGTGACCAGCACAGCCTTTCCTTACCACAATATTCACACTCCAGGTCTCCATAAACCTTCCGGATCCTCTCGCACAGACTGGTGTTCATCTGCTTCTTCTGGAGACTGTCCAGGACCTTCATGAACGCTGTGCTGCCAGGATGATGCTCCGAGGAGGGTTTGCAAGAGTCAGGTGGGCACATTCCAAGGTCCCCTCCATCAGCCACCGTGGAAAGGAGGTCTGATGCATCCACTGGGTTTGACCTGAGACAGTTGTTAGAGTCTGATTCACTGGCTGGCAGAGCAACCACACTCTGCTCTCCACCTGGAGAGGTCTGCTCACTCTGGGTCTCTGGGTCTGGCTCGGCACTTTTGGCCTTGGCCAGCAGCAGTGTGATTTCTTCGCCCTGAGTCTGGGCTGAGCCTCCATGCTGTATATCCAAGGTTGTCTCGGTAGCAGCATGAGCCTCAGTAGAGGAGGTATCATTTTTCAGTAAAAAATCATCTGACACCGCTCCAAGAGGGTTGTGGTCAGAGGAGACCACAGTGGTTTCTAGTTTCTCGGGGGATAGGGAAGTACTTTCAGTCTTGGAGGTAGACAAGGGCACAGCTGGGGCAGTTGCTTCTCCAGGGGCCTCCAGCTTCCTGGGCCCTACCTCAGACTGAGCTTCCTCAGGACAAGTTTCCTCCTTGTGCACATCCATTTCTGGGCATACAAACTCCTCAGCTGCCAGCTGTAGCTGGTCCCCCAAGGCTTCTTGCTGAATGTCCCCACCAGGCTCCAGGAGGCAAAAGCTCTGGTTGATGGAGCTGGTAAAGACCAAGGTCTCTTGGGCTGTCCCATGCACCTCTTGGATATGGGAACGCAGCCTGATAGAGCTTACAAACTTCTTGAGGCATAAAGCACAGACATAAACAAAGGGGTGCTTTCTGACATGTAACTCCAAGGCCTGGTACTTAGTGGCCCCATGTCCACAGAGCTCACAAGCAAAGGGCCACTTGTCACCATGGACCAGCATGTGGCGGTCCCGGTCTAGCTCATTCTTAAACTTGCGCTCGCAGATGTGGCAGTCATAAAGCAGCTGCCGCTTACCCTCCCTTGTCATCAGGCGGAGCTCATCCAAGGCCTCCTTGACCTTCTTGTCCTGAGGGTCATGCATGTCCCGGATGTGCTTGATGAGGTTCTTGACATCCGAGTACTTTTTCTTGCAGAAACGGCAGTGCTGTTTGATCTTCTTGTGCACCCGCTCAATGTGCACCTTGAGGTGGCCCTTGCTGAGGCAGGTGAAGGAGCAGTAGTCACAGGCAAACTTCTCTCCAGTGTGCTTACGCAGGTGCACGTTGAGGTTGGCCTTGATGGCGCTAGCATAGCTGCACTGGGAGCACTTGTATGGCTTCTCATTAGTGTGGATCCTCAGGTGGGCCTGCAGTGAGTGCTTGAACTTAAAGACCTTGTTGCAGTATTCACAAGTGAAGATCTTCAGCTGGGTGGGACCTAACCTAGAGATGGAAGACAGCACCATTAACTTCTGAAGACCTTGAAACTTCAACTACCTACCAAAGTCTAGGCAGTCAGTTACGGGGGAGTGGACAGAGGCGGAACAATTAAATAAGACTTGCGGGGAGAACAGGATAGGTATAAACCATGATGAAAGAGGGTGCTGGTCTTTGGGAAGCAAAAATTCTAGTGGGAAAGAAGGGAGCCCTGCAAGATCCCACAGCAGCATGGCACCTATGGAAAGGATGTGTGAAGAGAAGAAAAAAAAAATGCCTCTAATTGAACAAAGGCTGTTGGGAAACAGCTGCTATGGTAACATCTGGGTCACACAAGCATGGTCACCAGGCATGCTCCAAAGCTAGTTTATTCAGGGATAAACTCCTCTATGAGGAGCAAACTCCTCTATGAGACTAGACATGCTAAGCTTATTCAACAAATAATCCGCACTATTCATTCCATTAACTGTCAGAGTGGCTCTTACCCTCTTTGCAAGCTTACATGGGAAGGGTGCTCCTGAGAGAAAGACTGGCCCTTAGTCTTTATCCATGTCCTCCCTTCTTCCCAGAAATGGAGAAGACACACGGATGGTAATGAGTTTGGAACAAGACCTGTAGTTCACTAGATGGCAGGGATATGCCTGCCTGTGGTGAGCATCTTCAAGCATAATCAGTGCTGATCCAGGTCTCAGGTGGGAGAGGTGGACTTCTGGGCAGGCTCACAGCTGATGTAACCACATCCTCTCTCTGAGGCTCTTATCCACAGCTGGTGACTAACGACCAACTGTCTTCTTCCACCATCACTGGGTTAGAGCTCAGATGGGGAAGAAGGCACTGTCTAATAACTTCACATGCCACTAAATAAACAGCTTCTACTGACTGAACACGTCAACACGTCAGGGGCATGTGTTAGATTCTGTATATATGGTGGGGGATAAAAGCATGACCTGCCTCATAAAGCCTACCTCTTTCAATATGCAAAGATGGCACTGAATGAAATAGCAGTGGTCCTGACTAATAATCAGCTAGTCCTTACAACAAGCTGTGCGATGGTTATTTAATCCCCATTTGTTGTAAAAGGTTCTGGCCCGGAAGTTCACACTCACACTCAGCCCTGCTTAGCCTCAAATAATCACACACAGGCTTATATTATTTTTATGCTGATTGACCCAGGGCCCAGGCATATAACTTGCTAACTCCTTCATCTGAACTCAACCCATCAGCCACGCAGCTTGGTACATTTTCTCAGCAGCATTTCCTCCACATCTCCTGGCAGCTCCGGGGACTCTGTGTCAACTATGTCTGGCAACTGTGTCTGTTCTTCCTGTACTCAAGAGTTTTCTTAGCCTGTTAGTCCCGCCTACACTTCCTGTCTGCCTTCCGGCCAATCAGCGTTTTTATTAAACTAGTAGGCGGGACAAATATTTACAACATACCGTAACCCCATTACACCTACTTTCATCAACCCATTTTTAAACTTAAGAAAACTAAGCATCTGCACAACATATACAACTGCTTAGTGACTTGAGCCCAGGAGCCCATGGCCTCTGGAGCATGCTCACCCTTCCTGAGCCTCTTCGCCGCATGAAAGCTCTGAGGAACAGCGGCCCCTCTGCAGAATTACTGTGAACTTGGAGACGGTTCTTTGAGAGGGGCTTTCTCTGCTACCAAATGGCAAGCACTGAAGTATGTGACCACACACCAGGAACAAGAACACTGAGGGAAATCAAGGAAGCAGGAAAGAATGCACCTCTGGAAGGCATATCTAGGCTGGCCGAGAAGGATTTATGACAAACTAGTAACCATGCAGTAAAATTAATTATCACCATTAAACTGCGCCTACCACAGATATAAGGTCTGTATTGATGAGACAGTTCATACAACGGCCTCTTTAAATTTAAAGCAATTAAGTGGACTGCATTCCATAAATACTAGAGAGTACAACTCACATGATGAAATTAAAATATTCAAATTTGAAAGCTACTAGTATGCCTGCATGGTAAGCCCAAGGCTTCTTTAAGGAAAGCAGTTTGGATCTTTCCCAAATGACAAAATCATCCAGAAAGTAATACATTTTATAAAGAACAAGAAAGAAAGAAGCCCTGGATTCATAACATTTAATTAACTAAGCAAATCTCAGCATTTCTTCATCTGTTGAGAGACCTAAATGATCTTAAGAGAATCTTTTGCTCTTTGTTTTTATATTATATTAGACAAACACCCAGCAGAGCTCTGAGTGGTCTGCTTTTGGAGAAGATACTAAAAGTAGTGATATGCTGAGCAGGCTCCATTTGCCTTTAAGCTTCAGCCATACATGATGGCAGAATTAGTGCACAGAACTGTGATGGGCGTAGACAGCTTTCTGGATTATCTTACTGTAAGTGTTTCCTATTTGGCGAGGGAGGAATATTCAAAGTTCAGACACCCTACTGCAGTGATTCTACCTCTGGGAAGAGGAACAAGGGGATGGTCAGTCGAAGGAATGAACACCTTCAATGCCCATTTCTCTCACAACAGTTAAGAACAGAAATATCCTTGAAGGCTCTCACATAGACACCTACTTAGTGTTCAGACCCTGCTTCTATGTCTATCCATGACTTCAACAGGGCCATGTCCAGCTAAAACCCACCTAGAAAGCAATGGAAGGAGAGGCAGTTTCGGTTGCGTATTAAAGCTGTAAGTACTCATTCTCTGATGTAACAATTTCACTTGGAGCAATTTATATTTCAGGAAGTCTTGAAGGAGCAAGGGAAGCTGAACATCCCAGAGTATGATTCGCTGCACTACTAGCATGGGAAAATAGGGTGATTTGACCTGGTCATGGTAGAACATGCCTGTAATCCTTACACACAGGAGGATGAGACAAGAAAACTGTGGGTTTGAGAACAGCCTGGGCGACATAAGTGGTTTCCTTCTTCCTTTCTTTGCTCTTTAAATTACAATAGCAACATATAAGAAGACAAATATTTTTAATATATACTACAATTGAAAGATTTTCAAGGTGCAGTATATTTTTTAAATGTAAAAAGTAGTACATTTAGTATTTTATATTTAAAAAACAAAACAATATATTTATACATATAGATATATTAGTATATCATGGAAAAAGTCACAAGTATATGCGGTGAACTAACAAGGGGAGTGAAATCTAGGAAGAATTACGGACTGCAGTAGTTCTCACCATGGGGCTGTGTCAGTTTTTACAGTGTGCCTATGTCCCTACTGAAAGTGAGACTATCACAGTATGTGCAAACCAGGCCTTGTCTGCATCTCTTTTCATAGTTCAGTGACACACTGGACCAGATAACATGTTGTGCCCTGAGAAGACAAGTGAATGCTGAGTTCCTAGGGCATATTGTTCTGCCTTGGACTTAGCATGTCCTAGGACATAGTGGAGGGCTGGATTCTTCACTAAGCTAATGAGTTAAGACCCTTTACAGATAAGCGCTTGAACAGAATCCAGACAAGCAATGTACAGACCTTTCCTGCTCCTTGTGAATATTATTTGCAGCCCACCTCTGGTTAAAGCCCATGGGACAACTCACCTGCTTGACTTCATGGGCTGCTCATACGAGGTCTGCTGAATGGCATATTCTTGGTAACCTCTCCGTGGCACCAGGTCTGCTGCAGTGGTCTTGGGAGGGGATGTTCCTGTCTCAGGGGGTCCAGCCTCCACTGGAATAATCTTGGTAGCACCTGAGATTGATACACAGTACACTACTTACTGAGAGGTTCTAGCAATAGCCCTGACCCTATCCAGCAGAGTCAGTTGGTCTTGGGGGCATTTTACTGTAGAAGATTCATGCAACACACTGGTTTTCTTATTCCGATAACACATTTAATTTGTGTGTGTGTGTGTGTGTGTGTGTGTGTGTGTGTGTGTAGGTGAAGATACAGTTTTTCTAGTAATGTGGCTAAATGTCTTCTTGAAACAGGCAAATACAGATTTTAATTACAACAATTTGTACAAAGCCACATTTGTCAAACTTGAAGCAAGTACAAAGCGGCAACAAGGCAGCATGGGATGGCAGAGCAGTCAACAAAAAGAGAATGTGAGCACCCCAATGTCTCTGATTCTCTTCCCATGAACAGAAATTAAAAATTCAAAGAGAAGAACTCCCAGGGTCACCTTTGCTTTTACCCTATAACATAAACTGACCTAAGGCCATTCAGAGTAGGTATACTTTGTGAGGCGTGTGTGTGTGTGTGTGTGTGTGTGTGTGTGTGTGTGTGTAGGTATGTGAACATGTAGGTTTAGGTATGTGCGTGAGTGTGAGTGTACATGTTTATAAATATGAGTCTGTGTGAGAAAGTGATTGTGTGTGTGTGTGTGTGTGTGTTCATGCATGAATCTGTGTGTGTGGGCAATAAGTATGTGAGAGTGCAGGCATCTGTGTGAAGATAAGTAGGTGTGAGAATTGGGGGAGAGTGTGTGGGAATATGTATTAGCGTGTGTGCATGGTGAGAGTATATGAATGTGAATGTAGGAGGAGTCTGAATGTGAAAGTGTGTATGTGTGAGGTATGAGTGGAGATTAAGAGCAAGTGTGTAAAAAGTCATCTCTACCACTTATTTTTAAAACACCAAAGGGAACTGATTATGCTTTTACCCTCTTGGAATCTCAAAAAACTACCACAAATTTTTAAGAAAAATTGTGGAAATTTTCTCCAGCAACCACAGAAAGTAGGAAACTGTCCTCTGGGATTTTCCTCATCCACAATGTTTCTCTGAAGCAGAGTAGCACAGAAGGGGTGACTTTCTGGAAAGTTCAAGTAGCCCACTGTTATATGGCCTCTTCTCTCCTGAACACCTTACTCTGTAGTCAGGTATAAAGGAGAGCGTGTACTCAGAGTTTTGAATTTGAGTGGCTACTATCAGCACTAAAAATAGCTGTTTAAGAGGAGCAGCTATGCGAAGAATCATGACGGTGTCCTCACTGTATGAGAGCTAATGCCCCCAATGCATAAAAAACTGAAACACAATAGCCTGCAGTCTATCACAAACTGCTTGTGCGGTCTAGTTTTTACATCATCTTGACACAAGCTGGGATCATCACCTGAGAAAGCAGCTCCATCACACCGGCATGTAAGCAAGGTTTGGAAACCTTTCTTTGATGTGCGAGAGCCCAGTTCACTGCGAACAGTGCAAACACTGGGCAGGTCTGTGTAAGAAAGCAGACTGAGCCAGCTGCCATAGGTGGTGTATGCCAGCAGTCAAGAGACAAAGGCAGGTGAATGTCTGAGTTCAAGGACAGCCTGATCCTCAGAGTGAGTTCCAAGACAGCCAAGCCAAGGCTACATAAAGAAACTCTGTCTCAAAAAATATAGAAATGGGGGGGGGACAAAGGAAGGAAGGGAGAGAGGAAAAGAAGGAAACAAAGCAGGATGAGTAATCCACGAGTGAGCAATCCAGAAAGCAGCACGACTCCATGGCTTCTGCTTCAGTTCCTGACTCCGGACTCCTGCCTGGATGGAGGAGTTCCTGGCCTGACTCCCTCTGCAATGGACGCCACCTGAGAGTGGCAAGCTGAAATAAATCCTTTTTATCCCAAGTGCTTTTGTTCATGTTATTTTATTACAGAAATAGAAACTCCAAGGCACTGTTTTTGTCTAAAATAGTCTTTCCCAGAAGTGATGGTTAAAAAAGAAAATATAGCATATCCACCAGCTATGTTCATGGAGAAGAAAAAATAAATAAATAGAAACATCTAGCACTGAAAAATATTTAGTGAATATATCAAAATGTGAAGAAGCCAGGCAGTGTCTGCCTGGGCCTGAAGAAGAGCTGGGGCACTTGTGTGGTCTGAGTAGGCAGCTCCCACCAAGGAGGCAGTCATTACAATACCACAGGGCTATCACCAGCTGAGAGACTGGGGTGAGGCACACAAGGAACTATTCTTATACACCTGAGTGACAACAGAGTTGACTAAGGATGTAGGCATGATAGTCCCAGGGAATAATGAGGTCTGCGACACACACACACACACACACACACACACACACACGCCCCATACACATATGTAATTAAACGAGGCTCTACCAGGACACATAGGCTCTGAACCAGCCAAGAGCATCTGTGCTAGAGGCTCTCACCGTACCCGTCCGCCTGTCATCACTCACCTGGAATGGCTTCATGAGCAGTTAAGACCACGCTGACAATGGGTTTTTTGGCTCCAGAAAGCTGCCCTGCCTCCTTTCCTGAGATCTTCTGGACTTTCTCTGTTTTCTGAGCCCGAGGTCTTTTTGGAGGCTTTTCTCGATCATCTTCTTTGTATTTCTTTTCTAGCTCAAGGTCTGACTCGTTACCTAGGGAGGAAATATCAAAATGTATGAGCTATACCTTCAAGCCAGTTGAGGAGGAAATATGACTCTTACTGGAGGTGATGGCAAAGGAGATGCTCCCCTCCACCCCATCCATTGGATCCGCATCCATATGCATCCACATATCCATCTCCATTCTGTCTCTCTTTTCCTGGCCCACAATGCCAGCCAGGACATTATGCTACCTCTTGTACCATTGCTGGCTCTTTACAAACTCAAGACAAAGCATGTTCACTGTATCCGGATCACAACCACATACCGGGAACGCACTACTGGACAAAGTAGCACAAACCCAGGGCTCATTTTAATATCGGCACTGCAGAAAAAAATGACCTGAAATTCACAGTCCTAGAAAGTCCTTCTCTTGATCAACTTACACTTTCCCAGGCCGGGCATGGTGGACACAGGACAAGAACATACTAAGCCTTCAAGGGCCTCCCACTCCAGAACAGAGACAACAGCTGTGATCAAGAACAGTCTCTGCTCTGTGTTCCAGGAAACAAGAGTAAAGAATAGGATGCCAGGATCTAGCTGAGAGGTCACAAAGGCTTTACGGTGATGTTAGCTATGGCTGAATGAAACACCAGGGTTAATAAAGCACTGGATGGAAAAGACAGAGCCAGTCGTGAGGAAGAACATATACGGTCTAGGAATGCGAGTGATGAAAAATAGCAATGCTTCAATCTAACAAAGGATGACAAAAACAAGGGATAAATACTTGGCTGAGCATCACAGTGTCCACAACTTCATACAAAAGGAGAAAGTGACCAAAACAAGTGTCACGAGTAAGAGGTCCCAGGAGACCATAAACACCATGAAAACTTACAGTGTCCTTGGGTGAGGACATGGAGCCCAGTTAACCTGCACTAGATAAGATGGAGACTGTGCCTGGCCTGGCCCTGCTGGAAACTCCTGAGGGGTAGAATGACTGTCACATCTTCTGATAGCTCAAAGGAAAATGGTAGTTTCAGGTTCTTACAGGAGCCATTGTTTTCCAAGGCTGGTTGCTATCTGGCCTTTCTTAAGACAATGGGGAAGCCAAGCAAAACATTTAGAGCATCATGGGACATGGTGGCTCCCATATGCATCTCTGGAAGGCAATGGTGAGTCACTGAAGCCATCTAATCCAAGCAATACTAGGCTGGCTGAAAGCTTTATATGTATGCCATGCTGTGAAAAATGAAATAAATGGGCTCAATAAACCATTCAAGTGCATGCAGAGCTATTGCACAAATTCTCTATAGTATATAATAAAACCTGGAGCCAGATATTGGGGTAAAGCTGAAATATCAGAGACATAGGGAACAAACCATAATCAATTCTCACCCAGCCAACTTCTCGGGCAAAACAAGGTAGATCCTGTCTCCACGAGCCCTCAGACTGACTGATGCTTAAGCAATAAGGCAGAACTTCTGCCTTCTCCTCCTTTTATTTCTCTTCTGTCTTACCTCCTTGCTCAACTTTCCTACAGCTAAGATTAAAGGTGTGTGCCATCACCGCCTGGCTCTGTTTAGCCTGAACTCAGAGATCCAGAGGATCTCTGCCTCCCATGTGCTGTAATTAAAGGGCTGGGGCACCACTCTCTGACATGCATGGCTTGGCTCTGTCCTCTGATATTTCAGGCTATTTTATTAAATACACAGAACAAATGCATCAGTCAGACATACACCAGCCATAACAGGTCCAAGGAGTAAGAACAGCCTCCACATATCAGAGAAGAACAAAGGAGCAAACAGCTGGACATCAGCCCCAAGTAAGATGAAAGGGGGAGGGGGAGAGAGAGCTGTATTAGAATCACCACGTCTGACAGGGCCTTCAGAATGTCTAGAGAGGATACAGGGAGTGATTCCACACAGCTCTGTATGAGTCACGAATGGAAGGGATGTGGCACAGGTGAGCAGACAGGCAGGTGCGAGGGCAGGTTTTGAAAGGTTCAGAAATACAAAGGGTTGTAAGGGAGATGAGATTGACACCAAGAAACAATGAAGCAGAGTCAGAGTGCCCGTGCGTGCGTGCGTGCGTGCGTGCGTGCGTGCGTGCGTGCGTGCGTGCGTGCGTGCGTGCGTGCGTGCGTGCGTGCGTGTGGAGGGGAGGGAGGACAGGGAGTCAGGGAGAAACAAACCTTCGGAGCTTCCTACATCTCAAGTCAGCCCGGCCAATCCAACACAACAATCAGTAAATGTACAACAGATGACCTAGAGAGAGGATTCTTAGCAAGCTAGGCCGGCTGGGATGAAGCTAAGGAAACAGAATGATCCAACCAAATATTCACATTGTGTCCCATAAGCCAACACAGTGCTTGCTAGGTTCCTGGATCATCTTCGGACCTCAAGGAAACAGCCTTGGGTGAGTCTTTAACAGACTAGTTTCAATATTAAATGTATTAACATTGAACAAGAGAGAAAGATGATAAGAGGCTTCATGAAGCACAACTGCCTGATGCCCTCCAAGATCCTAAGTCAAGGATCAACACTACACTAATGCCAGATCCCGAAAGCCACAGGATGGGCCCAGCACCTGGTCTCCAAGGTTGCTGGCAGAGCCTACATATTATGAAGCTCACTCTGCATCTATCATGCCTCACAGCAATTTTTGCCTTGTTTTATGTTTTAGTGGCTATAACAAAACCATTTCTAAAGACATACAAACTGTCTAAGTCACAGAAGCCTTTCCGTCACCTAGACATTGGTGATATGTGCACACAAATACAGCAGGATATTTCAGATGCTATAAAAATATAAAGAGATAGAACAACGTTTAATGGCTTTTTTCTTTTGCTTATAAAATAATGGCTCACTCTATAACAGAGCTCACCATGAGATACAATTCAATATGTGGGTGATATGCCAAGAATTGATACGGTGACATTAAAAAAAAAAAAAAAAAAGACTTGAGAATCTGAGTTTGCCAAAAGCTTATCCTGGTTAGCAATATAAATCCACAACAAGGAAACAAGGGCACACAATGTCAGCCAGGGAAAGAGAGAAGAAGCGTGCACATGCTGTGGGGGATGCATGGGAGAAGTTCTGCTGTAGGCACCTGTGTACACACTGCAGAAATGAGCAAAAGCAGTGGGCGGCTAGCAGTGGGCAAAGGTTTGGAAGCCACATCAGATTAAGAAGAATGGAGGGACCTGAGCAGGCCTAGGTAGAAAAGATATGATGACATGACTTCTCACCATATCGACTACAGCCACTCTGACCCCCTTCTTCCGGCTGCTCTGTGGTTAAGCTGTTGGTATGCACATGCCTTGGTTATTTTCCCCATCATTGTTGCAGAATGCTGGACAGAAGCAGCTTAAGGTGGGGAGGGAGAAGATTTCTTTGGCTAATAGTTCCCAGGGAACACTCCACTGTAACAGAAAAGGTCTGGTGACAGAGCTAGTTCAGTACACAGCAATGAGCGTGGGAGGTGGCTGGTCATGTGAACGTGGCAGACAGGAAGCAGAGAGTTCCAACCAAGAACTGTAATCAAGGATCACCACCAACCAGCATCCTGCAAGAAACTCTCAAATACCCTGCAGACGTTTCCTAAATAATTGATTGGCTCAAAGGCTTAACATTATAGTAGCTGCTGGGCCAGTAGTTCTTTTATTTCAATTAACCCACAATTCTTATCTATGTTTAGCCACATAGCTTAGTACCTTTGCTCAGTCCAGCATTCTCATCTTGTTTCCTCTGCATCTGGCTGGTGACTGCTTTTTCTCTTCCCAGAGTTCCCCTAATCTGGTCGCCCACCTCTGCTTCCTGCCTGACTAATGGACAATCAGCATTATACCAGTGACAAATCTTTACAGTGTACAAGAGCGTTACCCCACACCAACCAGTATCTCACCTCTGCCAGGCATGCCTCCACTCCAAGGGTCCCACAGCTACATACCCTCAACTCCACTCTCTGTAGGAATGCACCTTCCTTTGTAGGAACTGAGACTCCACTGTGACACCCCAAGAGTCTGAGTACCTGGGTTTGGCCAGGGGTGGGGGTGGGGGGAAAGAAGGGTGTCAGGGGCTTCTGGAAACACATTTCCTCCTTAATCAGCAAAATATTGGCCCAGACCTCACAGGGCCCACTCTGTAGAACTGAAACAGGCATTGGTTACTATGAGAAGACAAACAAAGGCTTGCTTAAACACACTTATGATTATAAAGGGAAGGACAAGTCACGCAGCAGTGTCCCTGAGTCACCCTGGACCACTGACCCCAGACAGCTTGTTCACTGGAGAGTTCTGTTAATACTTGAAACTTCTTTTTAACTGTAAGATTTTTACATCACCCTCTACACTGGCTCCTGAGAGAAGCATTCCACAGTTCAAATCCAATCAAGTTACTGTCCTGTTTAAACCCTTCAATGCCCTCTCTCCTGACTCCTACAGGAGAAAGTAGGAAAGTCTACAGAATTACCATCGATCACCTGCCGCACTACCAACTGAGGCCAAGGCCTTGACTCCCAACAAATACCCTCACATGCATCTTCTCGTCCCATGGCTCCAATGACATGGGACACAAACTGACCAAGCAACCATGTTGTGTTTAGTCCCTGGACGTAGTCATCTTCCATGATTCACCACTACAGTCTGGGGGTGGCTTTTCCCCCAAAGATCCATGTGCTACAGGCCTGCTCCTTGGTGTAACGGTGTTGAGAGGAAGGAAAGCTGAAGGAATGGGGACGGCCAAAGTTAACAATGGAATAATGACATTTGCAGAAAAATGAGTGGGGCTGAAGGACGTCATGCTAAGTGAGAAAAACCAGAGTCAGACAGCTATAGTTTCTCTTATATGTATGTGTGCATATAGATATGTTTATATGTGCATGTATATCTGGATATCTATGGATGAAAGACAGACAGACAGATAGATGGCATGAAAATAGAAGATACTGTGGAGAAGCAAGAGACTTAAAGGAAGGGCAGAGGGAACATAAGAAACATAAGAGAATAACAGGAGAGATAAAGATGGACACAATATATTGCATGTTTTCTCCCGTATCTCTCTGTCTCCTGTGTGTGTGTGTGTGTGTGTGTGTGTGTGTGTGTGTGTGTATGTGTGTGTGAAGATGCCATAAGGAAATCCACAAGCTTATATGTTTACATGCTGACCCACAGATTTAACTGGAAGAAAACCTAAAGGGCAAAGCTAGAGAGAATCACACACGCCCCATTGCTCCCGGGTGCTCACTTCCTTCTAGCAGACACTGCAGCAGAGCTCCTCGTCCCTCACCACATACAAATGGCCTACACCCAACGTAAGCAGTCACTAACGGGAGGCCAGCACAGCCACTCTGCACCACTGTCCCAGGCTGCTAATGCTCGAGTCATGTGGGAGCATCCTGTGAGTGCAACTCTCACGCATACAGTAGAGTCCATGGCAAACCCTTAGCTTGCTGATCTGAGGACTCTTTCCCTAGGGAAATATAAGCAAACATCTACCTCCACCTTGCAAGGAGGGTTTCAAGAACAAACAAAAGCACAATTCTAACAAAGTCCAACTCAGAGAATGAATTGGCTTGTGAAGGGTCACTTACAGGGCAAAAGAAGCTGTTCACAGGAGTGTGTCTGTCACCGAACAAGGCAGCCATACCACTGAAGATTCCCTCACTGCTGCATCAATGATGACTACATAGATTGAGCTCCCCTCCAGTTAACCGTCCACACTCTACAGACTCTCACATATCTGATCCATGTGCAACTGAGGCAGAATTATGTACAAAGGACCAAGAAGAACAGGCAGAAGTAGCTGGGATCTCGGGTAAGGATCCAATGACCCTCCCGAACCTATTCCCTCCAGGGGGAAAAGCTAACGGTTGGTTAACAGGCCTGGTCTCAGGGTCTCTTGTGAGCAGTCAGAGCTGGTGAAGGTAATGGCCATTATGCTCTGAGCATGACTTATGATACGCGTCCTATGGTGTCCCTACTAGTCCAGCACCAACTCCTGCTTCCTGGGATCACATCCAGATCAACTGGCAGCAGCAGCTACTTCCAAAGGAACAATAGCTAAGAGGGTCCCCAGGACTACCCAAATGAGCACCCCTGAGGATCCTCACTCTCCAGTTCTATATAGCCTCACAGGAAGCAGATCAATACACTCTATGTAAGAGCTTCTAGAACCTTAACACTCAGCTTTCCCACAGTGTGGGACACAATGGGCCAGATGGCATCCTGAGCATCCTGGGAAATGATTCTCGGAGATGATCACTGTATGTCCCTTGATGATACTAGAACTAATAAGGTCCTGCAGGTAACTGTCAGCACACTTGCTCCAAGCCTAGTGCCTGGGGCACCTAGGGAGAAGTGAAGAATTCAGAGTAAGACGAAAGGAAGACATGAGGGCTGGCATGGAGAGCTGGATGTTAGCAGACTCACAGCCCCGAGTGTACAGGAATGCCCAGCTCTCTACCACATGCCCTGTGTGCCTGTTCCTTAGGCCTGCTCAGCTGTCTGAGTAACTGTTTACATCCTTCATCCCACTGAGTACTTCTCTGTGGAAAGCAACAGGAAGAGGAAGAGAAGAAATTTTACTTTTTGTTTTGTTTGCTGTTTGTTTTGGCAGTTTTCTGCTCTCTCCATTTGGACAACCTAATCCTTTTTCCAGTTTTTATGGCTGGACTATAAAATGAGTTTGAACAGTTGGTGTCCAGAAGGTGGTGCTGTTTGGAGAGGCTATGAAAACTTCAGGACGGTGACCTAACTAGCACAAGTAGAGCTCTGTGGACAGGTCCTCAAAGTGACATGGGAATGTGACTCCAGCCTGAGCTCTCTGCTTCCTGATTCTCCCATGCCCAGCACTTCTGAGAGAACAAACACCATGCTTTCCTGCCATGAAGAATTGTGTGCTCTGAAACACCGAGCCAGGCTAAACCTCGCTTCCTTAAGCTGCTATCAGCAGTGACAAAAATAACCAATACATCCCTCAACCTGGCTGCTCATTAATTTCCCAGTCTCTGTGGTTCTCACTTCATCCATCTCTGTGGTTCTCACAGTTGCCTTTTCCCCACTGAAACACCCCTGGACTTGAGCAGGCAGTCATGCTACAGGTGCTTTCTCAGATGCCACACATTTCCCGCCTCCAGCTTACAGGCTACGTGGCCGAAAACGGAGGTATTTTAAATAATCTCTTGCTTCCTCTAAGTCCTGACTTTGAGAACTTTTCTACTTTCTCCCCCAGCTAATTCTACAGTCCCTGTAACTTCTTTTTCTTTGGAAAATTAAGTAGCTCTGTAATGGACCTGTTTCTTTGGTTCTCCCTCTTGCACATAGTTGTTGTTTTTAGTCCTACTGTGTGCGCACCGCCAACAGGCCAGCATGCACAGCCAGTGGTCTGCGAATAGGGGATAGTTCGCAAGCAAATACCACACTGTGTCTCCAGTCAGGGGAAGAAGTAAGCAAACCGAGAGGAGATAGATCATCATCCACCTGAGACAGTAAGTACGGGCCTCGGCAGACAGAGAAGTGAGCATGTCTAAGTGTGGACCGTGCTTGGGTTCTGACATAGTAAACACATCTCATGCCAACATCCCTACTACTAGCAGGTCAGCAAAGCTGCTGAGACCAAGCCTGCCATTGGTACATTCCTTTCTTATCTGTCCCCCTAGTCAAACAGAAGCTCAGTGAGGTTGGCAGGGTTGAGTTCCACAGGGCAACTTCCACACGGCCCAATACTCAATGAAGCAGAAACAGCTACTTAACAAAGTAGAGAGAGATAGAAAAGGCTGCAAATCTCAGATGAGGAAAGTCATCCATTCCTTAAGGAAATAACAAGGAAGGTTCTCCAGGTGTCCGGTGCTACATAGGGACCCAGAAAAGGGCCAGGTCTGTCACCTACCCTCTGGTAGCTTAGACTAGACTCCAGTCATGCAGCACACTATACCTGCCGCTGTCTCTGTCCCCTTTGCCCTTGAGGACAATTTCCAGTTCCTCAGCGAGAAAAGGAAATCACGATACAGGGAGAGGAAGACGCGACACAGCAGAGACTTCCCCTGATGTGTCAGACCTCACCGTGTGTACGTTTGTCTAACTGCAAAAGTAAGCTGTCCCACTGTCCCCTCCTGCCTCTGAAAGTGTGCAAAGGAGACAGTTAGCCAAGGCTCATGGAAAGGAGTCAAGTGCTTGGGTAGTTCCAGCGTGGAAGCAGACCGTGCTCAGATACTAAAGCCTGTATAATAAAGACCTAACAGAATAGATCCCAGAAACAACAGAGGGGCCTAACTGACACCCTGGAACAGTGGTTCTCAACCTTCCTAATGCAGCAAACCTTCAATACCGTTCCTCATGTTGGGCTGACCTCCAAGCATGGAATTATTTCACTGCTACTTCATAACTGTAATCTTGCTACTGTTAGGAACTGTAATGTAAATATTTCATATGTGACCCCCAAGGGGGTCATGATCCACTGGCTGAGAATCCCTGCTCTGGAAGGCAATTGCCACAGCCATCACTGCTGTCTCCAGGAAGCTGGCCAGAGTCCAGACAGTTCATATACTGCAGCTGTGACAGCCCCCTCCCCAGCCTAGTTCACTCAGACAGGCCAAGGCCATCTGTGCTTAAGGGCTAATTTTGGCCAGAATAAAGACTGGCATTTGCTCTCTGTGACTTCAGCTGAGTCTCGACAAACGCAGGAGGCTATTTGTTCCTAATCACTTTATGCAGATGAGTAGCCCCACTTGAGCCTGGGCCATGTACTCAGTTGCAAACCTGGCTCCTAGAGCAACAGATGCAGGGCCAGGGCCAGGGCCAAGCATCTGCAACACCATTAAGGCTGTCTAGGGCAATTCTTCTGGCTCGGCAGCCATGTTCCTTGCCATGAAGAGGCAATTCTCTGTTCAGCAGACAAGTGTTTATTTCCTCAGCACAGAGGAAGACTGGACGCTTAGCTATAAAGACACTGCTAACATTTCTCCCTCACTGAGATGGCAGGACACAGGGCAGAGTGAGGAATGCCCCAGCTGAACTCCAGGCTCCCTAGCTATTGCCGACAAACACATCCAAGTTCTAAAAGTAAAGACAGCAAAGGTAAATGGGGCACAAGTCTTCCCAACGCTCTGCTGCAGATGCCTATGTAGTTACACTATGTCATTTGAAGCTGGGGTATTTCTAAAGGTCAATACCCAAAGAATGAATGGGGATGGACGTCTACGAGGAGAAAGAGGTCTAGTGAAAAGCCAGGTCAGTGGGATGAACCCGGCCCATTCTGAGTCTCTGCCTCCCAAAACCATGAGTTAAGCAGCTCCGCTCTATCGAAGTCCCACCCCTAGCCTGCCCGAGAGGTACTGTCTCATCATCATAGGCCAAAAAAAAGTAGAGTCAAATGACCACAGATTAAAACTCCTGAGACAACAAACCAAAGTAAACTTTTCCTCTTTATAACCACTTATCACACGTGATGGAAAACCAGCTGTCACAGTGACAGGGGAAAATACACATTAGTATACACAGATAATCCTAACGCAGGATTATTTTTAAATTGTATCAAATGTTTAAGACTACTTTCCAATAAGTTCTAGAAAAGATTCCCATCAATGGCTAAAATATATCTAAGATACTTAAGACTTAGGACAAACTAGGGGATGTCAGACCCCTACCTTGTCTTGTCCAACTAATATGCTGTGTCATCAGCAAGGAGCAGAAGGCAGTATTAGACCTACCAGCAGCTGGGGGGAGGGGGCAGCCTAGCACTAGCCACCTGGTCCTTTTCTCGCCCCAGGAGACAAAAACACTGCTGTGTTGACAATGTGGTACTGTCAAGAGCTGTGACCAGAAGGCAGCTTCATTCCTTCACACATGCACTGTGCCTTTCTAAACCAGTCATTTCAGAGATCTCCCCGACCCCCGAGGCTTTTATAAATCCATGCTTTCAAAGACCAAAGCCCTTAGCCAAAGTCCCCTTGTCCATCAAATCCTATCTATGTCTATCAGCACACTCTTCTAGTAGTAGGACGTTTTAAAGTGACCTCCTCAGGCAATTTCAGTGTCATCAATCAAGTCAGACATTGCCAACTAAAGTAAGGGAATGGGTGGGGCTTCCTGGAACACCTGTCCTTGGTCTCCTCAACTCCATCCTCTGGGCGCTTCTGAAGGGCGCTGGCAAAGGTGTCAGAAACTGCTAGATTACACTGTGCTGGGTACTTGCCCAAATGTCGCCGGATGTAAAAGTCAGCTTTGAAAAGGTATGGCAGAGATCACCAAATACAATGTCAAGGGCATCACAGCTGAGATTCTGGTCTGCCTTTCAGCTGCAGACATTTAGAACACTCTAAACCTACAAGCAGCATCTGCAGAATGAGTCACTGTGAGACTCACTAGAGAACATTCAGCGAGAGATTCTCATGAAGTGCCTTGGCCCACTGCAAGTCCAGCTCAGATCTGGGCTGAAACTCAGTCACCCCCCCCCCCACACACACACACATACCTTGTCTAGCTCCAGTTATACATGGCCAAACACATCTGAAAACTCTAGAAATAAATAATTCTGAATTTTAAGCCACTTTTATTGCAACAGTGTCATGATCAGTTTATTAGCAGTGAATGCTATTAATCTTCCTGTGTCAGATTTATGCATTTATTTATTTGTTTGTTTGTTTGTTTGCATCCTGACCTCAGCTTTCCTTCCATCCTCTCCTCCCACCCCCTTCCTTCTCCTCCCCTTTACCACCCCTCCTTCTTAATCACTCAGATTCAGCAAAGCAAGGCATATCAAGCTGCCTTAAAACCAAGCAGCTTTTGTTGCACTCATGTATTCAGGCTGGGCAAGGAAATCCAGCATGAGGAATAGGTTCCCAAGAGCCAGTCAGAGCACCAGGGGCAGCCCCCGTTTTCATTGCCAGGGGTCCCACATATAGACCAAGCTACACTGTCGCATATATGCAGAGGGCCTAGGTCCGTCCCGTGCAAGCTTCCTGATTGCTGGTTCAGACTCTGTGAGTTCCCGTGAGCCAGGCTAGTGGTTTCTGGGGGTTTCTGCCATGTTCCTGACCCTCCTATTTCCTATAATCCTTCCTCCCTCTCCGCAGCAGGACTCACCAAGCACAGCCCATGTTGGCTGTGGATCTCCTGTGTCAGATTTCTAAATCAACCCTGATGGCCATATATGTTCAGAAAAGACATCATCATAACTGTGATCAGAATTGATCAACAGCATGGGCAGAGCTCAGCACTACGCAAGGAAGGTTTCAGGTATCCTCTGAGGGCCTTGCAAGGTACCCATTAGGGTAAGGACAGACCACTGAGTAACACCATGCCTTAATTTGCTTGGTGTTAGTGAAAGGTGTGAGCCCTATGGGTCAGTTCTAGGAGTGGGAACTGGGTAGACATTGGGTTGTACCTGCTTCGTGACGCTATCTAGCCTGTGTATTCCCAAGTTCCTGACAACAACAGCATTTAATTTCTTGACATCTGTGCAAAGTCACTCTTCAACCCTAGCAAATTAACATAATCCTCTATATTTTATTTCCTTTGCAAATGAAAGCATTTTAAAAAGTGATGACACTGCACAGGAGAAAGCAAACCTTAAAAGGGAAAGCAGATGTTGGTGCGCAGCATGCACACTGTGCTCCAGCCCTTCCCTACACCAGGGCCTAACACCCCTGCACGAAGTGATGTATTCTGCCAGAATACCAGAGGCAGCCACTGCAAAAGAAGCAAAGCCTGACATGTCCTTTTGTGGGATCTGAAGAAAAGGAACCCGTACCGTGAGATCTATAGCAGTCCCACTGCGTTCTCTGGGCCACCCTCCATTCTCCTTTCCACAATCCCCATCTCCAGGGCCGATGCACAGGGTCACACAAGAGACCACAGAGCCCTATGGTTTCACAATAGGTCTGGCCAGTGGAGGCGCCAATAGCATATAAAAAGCAAAAAAAAAGAGAGTAGGTGAACATTTATTCCCAGACTCCCTTACCACCAACTAACTCCACCCCTACCACCAACTGTAACAGGATCCCAGACCTTAGCACAACTGATTCTGTGATGGAAGTACCATTGAGGCCACAAAACTCAGCATGCAAACAGTACCACCTGCCAAAATGAAAACAAAGGCCTAATCCATCCAAGTCCATAGTTCTGAGAAAGTTTCTAAATGTACTGACCTTGCTTTTTGACTTCTGCAGTTCTGCTTTTAGCTAACTGCTCTTGTTAACTGAAGTATGTCAACCCGGAACATTGTTTTCGTGCTTACAACTTACCCTGGAAAAGGTTCAGGGGTATACTGGGATCTGGAACACCCAGTGTAGTAGACAACATCAGGCTAATAATGTTGACTTAAACCTGTGTCCCAGTAGTGTCCTCTGGTGGATAGTCCACAACATAATCCCATGAAGTCCTAAGATCTCTCAACCCTAGTCCTTTACCCAGTGGGTCCGCTACTCCAGCCTCATCTCCTACAGTCTCACTGCTCATCCATCCGCTTCTCCATAGGGAAGGCTTTTTTACTACAAGCCTCTGGAGGTCCCAGGTCCTCAAGACCTGAACCATCTTCATATCCTGAGCTACTAAGCACACTAATGTTGAAACCCTGTACCAGCATGTTGGCTCCACACTCTGACAGAAAGCATTCTCTCATACATTTTCAGTCCGTCAGGCTTAATCATCAACCAAAATTAACTCATCCCTTCTATCAAACCTGCTTATCATCCCCTGCATCTGAGACTGGCAGGGACGATGCCTCTGTAGCCTCAAGCTTCCAGGCCAAGAACAATAGAGCCTCCCATCTCCTTCCCTTTAAAACAGGTCCCTTCCATCAATCTTCACTGCTGAATCAGACATCTCGGGATCCTACACAGGATCCAAGTGCCTACTGCATGGCTGCTAGCTCCTCTGTAAATGAATCTGCACTATGTCCTTCTCCCATGCCCCTCACACCTACTCAAGTCTCCAAGTGTAACATCCATCTCCATACTTTAGATCCAGATCCTCAGCTGCAGGGCAGCTTTCCACCCTACCCTTCCAGACCTCCTCCTGCCGCATCCTACTCACCACTGTTAGGACATGCCTGAAGCATTACCGACTTTTCTGTCTGTTCAGTTCTCTGGGAACTTTAAGGCAAAGGCCTGTCTTTAGTGACTATAGAAAACTGATGTGTGTGTGTGTGTGTGTGTGTGTGTGTGTGTGTGTGTGTGCCTGTCTGTCTGTATGTCTGTCTGTCTCTCGTGTGTGTGTGTGTTTCCAAAGAGAATTAATTAAAGAAGAGGACCCACCCTGAACGTGGGCCCATCTGTCTCACTGGCTTGGGACCTGACTGAATAGAAAGGGGGAGGGGGGGGGAGAGAGAGAGACAGAGAGAGAGAGACAGAGAGACAGAGAGAGAGAGACAGAGAGAGAGAGCTGAGCAGCAGTCCTGATTATTCAGCATCCTGATGTACGCCAGGACACCATGACAGACTGAACCCTTTCAAATTGAAGGCAAAAATCAATCCTTCCTACTTTGAGCTGCTCTCCACACAGCAATGAGGTAGCTAATACAGGATGCTAGCTGCAACACCTCTATGGGTGTTTCTTCTGCACAGATGTCTTCCAGCTCAGCTCACCACTCCTCACATGCCTCTGTGTTCCTTATTCCAACTCTCTATACACAAAGAGAAGGATTTACACCCACATTTTCCACCCTTGAACTCCCCACAGCAAGTAACAGAGTGCTCTGTATGTCAGGACTCCAGGACCAGTGCATCACAGTCTGGGGACAGTTTATGTGCATTCCTGTATAATTAGCATTGCACTACTAAAATACCTATTCTAAATTGCTCCAGAACTAATTAAATCTCAGAATGCCCTAGAGAGTCAAATATTATCAGCTACATTAATGAATAGCCCAGAAGAGTTGTCAGAACAGCAGACTGATAAGGGATTATATTCTGGGACTCTGCCACCAATTTGTTCCACCCTGCTAATACAGCAGTTTAGGAAGCTTTGCAGCCTCGCAATCATTCTTGCTAACCTGCTGAATATGCATCATTCCTTCCGTCTCCCTTCAGGCTTTCTCACACCTCCCTGTCTCTCCTGTGATGAGGGAAAGACAGGTAAGCCCTGCCTTCAACAGCTTCCACATCATTGAGATTTCTTCAATGAAAATGAGCCCAGGAAGAGCAGAGGCCCCCATGTAGCAGACCCCCTCGCCATACTACATACTCACTGAGTGTACCACCTCAGGGTCCACATCCTGCTTCACCTCCATCAAGCAGCAAACACCTATCCACCTCTCTCACTTTCTCCCCTAACTGCCCCAGCATGCTAGAGATGGCAGTCACTCACAGCCCACTAACTACTCTCCAGGAAACCACCAAGATGCCCCATTATACGTGTCTGCATTCCTGTTCTGTTCCCAAGACATTCAGCTGCTCAAAAGACTGGATTTGTCTAACTCAAGTTTGGTCCCCAAAGTCTGCCTTGGCACCCACCAGCAGCATGAGCTCAGAGTAAACAGAATAGAGAACGTGTGTGCTGTGAGAGCTGACTTTGTGAGCTACAGAAGACTTCCTCCACAGCTTGGAAGCACCAGGCCCAGGCAATTTGCTAAAGGGCTGCCAGCCGTGCGCCAGCTGGTCCAGGACCACTCAGCTCCGAGAACTGCCATGGGGACTCAGAGCAGTCCTTCAGAGCAGGCTTACAATTGTGCAGCAGTCCCTACAAAGGAAACTCTACTCCCCAAATTCTGGAGCCATCCCCCTGTACCAAAGCAGCCACTTTCTCATCTCTGTCAGAAGGAACAGATGGCTATGTGAGCTACCTATTAGTCTATGAAGAGCATGCTGGCCTTCAGGCTCACTCAGTATCACAACTACCTGTGGATCTATCTCCTCAGCTCTTCTTAGCCCACCCCTACCCTAAACTTCCCTAGGTCATTGGCTTTTCTTCTCATTTCCATATGACCCTGCCATTTGGGCCATGCTCTCTCTCTTGTCTTTTTCTCTTAGTTCCCGCTCTCATGCCACTCTCCCTCGGTAATCTCGTTCTTTTCTTCTCTTGCCCTCCACCCTCCTCTCTCTTCTCATGGCCTGGTCCACTCTGCATGCTATGCTCAGCTTACCATTTGTTCTCTCTGCTCTGGACTATTCCAGATGCCCCCAGATGTACTCTTCCTCCTATGTATAATAAAAACCTCCCCCTCAACCACACTTAGGAGTGGTCATGTCCTCAGTTTATAAATGTGGTGCTAAAACTCTCAGTTTATACACTTACACCTCTGCTCAAGAAAACCTAGTAACAGGAACTACATTATATCCATCCTAGCCCTGGCCTGTCCACACTGGGAGGGAGCAGGAGCCCCTGAAACCCAGACAGCAATGAGGTAACGAGCCGCTCCAGCTGCCTCCAGCATGATGATCCAGCAGGCCTCCACTGCACAGTCCTCAGAGCACAAAGCCTTTGGCTGGCTTTGAGATACTGACAAAGCCTTCCTTTCAAAAGCCGTTAGTACAAAATCTTCTGGAGCAAGTGAGGGTCTTAGATCCCTGAAAAGGTAGCCAAGCATCATCTGCTCCCCCAAGAGCCACAGAACACCAGTAACAGATAAGGAGGGTGGGATGCAATGCCAGCCCTGATTCTCACTAGCCCATACATCTATTGTCTGGCTAAAATCTCAGCAAAACTACAGGTTTTAACTTGTGGGATCCTGGGGCTGACAGAGAGGAGAATCAAGGTCAGCAATGTGGAACACTGTGATCCTCACAACAAGAGCTGGATCTTAGGAGTTTTAGAGACCCAAGTCTTCCCTTCCAATGCCTAGCAGACCCTCCATTCCTTAACCCAAGGGTGGCGAAGACACTTGCTCTGGCATCCAGTGGTGCCTTGCAGGGAAGCTGACTCAGGTGGGCACCAGCTAGAATCAGCTGCTAGGCTTCCTAATCCCCTGACCTAGGTTTCTGAAATTGTACTCAAGTGTGAGAAGCTCAGGTCTCCATCAGCTCTGAAAGTATGTAAATGAAAACCTTCCCAGTCTGATCTTCCAGGCCCATGTCTAATGCCCTAATGGTTTCCACGTACTCACAGCTCTAGGTGTCTGATTCCCCTTTTCCCCAAGCAACACACAAGGATGAATGTGAACCTTGTGCAAAGCATCAGAAGCCTCTGAATAATAAGTACACACCTGTGTACCCACTGACCCACAGCCTATACTTCAAGGACTGTGTACCCCTCAGAAAGACAAGAAAAAAGACAAAATAGCTGGCTAAGGGGGCTGACATAACATTACAGGATGCAAACACTGAGATAATCTAGGGGGCAACTTTTAACAAGAAATGCAAAGAGGTAAGTGAGTGGTCTGAGACAAACAGGCCAGTCTCTAGAACAGTCAGGCTAAGCAATGGTGGGACATGGGAGAAACTTCAGCAAGAAGCACAGGTCTTCTGTGTTCTGTTCCGTCTGGGAAGAACAGATTCTTAGGTCCAGAAAGACAGTGACTGGTCCAAAGTCAATGTGAACACTACACGGAGATGACAAAAGGCCGGGGGGTTAGGAGTGGGGAGATATCAAAGGTCAAGACTCCTGAAGTTGCTGGAAGGCCTGGTCAGCAGTGCCAGGAGACTGAAAGATGTGAGGTGAGTGGAAAGAAGAGGCTATGGTGTGTCTGGAGTGTTCACCGGTGAGGAGTGGTAGAGAACCTGGAAGAATGGGCTATAAAAGAATAGCTGGCCCATGAGACATTAAGAACTGGGGTGAGGAACAAAAGAACCGTAGTATCTGTAGAGTGAGTTAGTAGAAGCAGGTGTGGAGCAGGGTGAGCTGTCTGCATCAGGAAGCTGGCCTTGCATAAGGTCCAAGCAACACAGGGAATGATGCACGAGAGCAGAAAGAAAGCAGAGGCTTCTGGGAAGCCCAAGCTTCTTAGACTGAGTGCAGAAGAACCATGGCCCTGTGATTTAGAGATGAGCAGGAGTTGGCTGGTACAGGAGAGGGCCGGTGTCCTAAAGAGAAGGCCTCAACGCTGAGTCCATGCTCCACTGTTTCGGGGGCTGCTAGTGTTGCAGGCCAATTGAAGGATGAACGGGAAGGAAAAGGGAGCCCCTCACAGAGGAGAACAGATGGCAGCTGCAGAACACTCTGAGTGCCCCACACAGCAGCAGCTTGGTACATCCCTCAAAGGATGAGCACTGAGCACCTGCTGCATGTCCAGCACTGCTGTAAGCACTAACAAGCTGAGAAATGGCATGGCCACAAAGCAAACAAGCTGCAACCCTTATTTATAGCAAACCCATCAAGAAACTGATGAAGAAAAGGAAGATGAAAATTTTTAATTTAGTCCCCAGGGAAGCAAGCCCCCAGAAGGATGGAATTCCATCTTCTAAGCCACAGGCTTATGGTAAGCAGGAAACTGGCCAGATAACACAGAGAGAGGAGAGAAGCCAGGAGCTTCTGGGAGGCCTAGGTAGAACATAGGAAAAGGACAATGCAGCTGAACCCTGTAATTTAGAAACGAGCAAGAGCTGGCTGGTAGAAAAGGCACAGGTGTCCCAAAGAATAGGTCCCAATGTTATATAAGTGCCCCCACTAGTTTGGGGACTGCCAGCATTCTATGACAGCTGAAGAATAATTAGTTATTCAGATAAAAAAAAAAAAAGAAAAGAAAAGAAAGAGCACCCAAAAAACAGAGGATGACATGCATGAGAAGGTAAGAGAACAGGACAGCAAAGCTTTCAGAAGCCCTTGCATATTCATGGGCATGAAACGGAGGGATGGGAAGTATGGGTCTTACCTAACCTAGCGGGTAGTGCAGAGTGAACAGTGGTGGGTGTGCTGGGAGGGTTATCTTCAGGGTACAGACTAGGCTGCTTCATGTTCCGGAAAGACACAGCCCATTCAGGAGAAGCAACCATATTGATAGACAGGAGGGACACACACATCTGGAAACACCTAAAGACCCCAACTCAAACCCTTCTGACCTTTCAACATTTTCGCTTTTTCTATATTTTTACAATGCCTGTAACATTGCTACAGCAGATATATATACATATCTGAGCCAAAGCACTTGATCAATGACCATATCATGAGACAGGCTGTTTGCCTACATTTTCTCCCTGTGAAATTTAAAAAGAAACAGTAAACACCGTAAGAGTTTCTATGAAGAAGAAATGAACTGATTTTTGTAGGACACTAAATATAATAGCTGGGCCATAGTTGGGACTCTGTAAATGCTTATTAACTTTAAAATTGCAACCTATTGTTAAACAAGTTGTAATTTACCATAAATGTATCCTCGACGTCTCTGCCAGCCTCTGGAGTACACAGAGCGAGGAGGGAATGAGAGGCAGACCTGAGCCCTTACCGGAGGCTGTGGAGATAATGATGGGGTCCGGCTCACAAGCATAGCAGAGAATAAAGGCAAGGTCTAAAGAAGCATTCAGCAGGAATGGACAGCCTCCCATGGATTGTAACAAGATGTGCCAGGGAGGAAGGCTCAAGATTGAGACATCAGGATGGAGGGGAGAGATTAATGCAGAGAGAGGCTCCATAAGAAGTGAGATGGGAGAGTCTCACCACACACTGCAGCTGCCTGTACCACCGTGAAACTAAAGCAGGCAAGAGCAGGATATTCACAGGATGCCACCCCACAGATAAAGATGAACTGTGGACATGAGTAGAAGCCCTGTGTGGTTTTTAGTAATGGTTACCAAGCAAGCATTTCCAGTTCTCTTCCACACTGGAATCATGGCTGGACCACAGACCATTTAAGATAAAGTAAGAAGACCATGTGATCCCTCCGGGCTAACAAACTGTGGGCAGAAATGACATGTGTCACTCGTAGGCTCTCTCTTCCCTTATAGTCCCGTGGCTTCTCACTCTGGCTGGGTCTACCAACCAGAAAGAAGTTGGTGACATCAAGGCTTCCGACATCTCAGAAGCTCTGCTCAAGAGGCGCGCCTGTGAGCAGAATCAGTCACAGTTCTGTGATGGGCAGAAACAGTGGGCAGGCTGGAGAGGTGAAGAAGCTGGATCCCGGGGAACATGAATTGTGTTGGGTCATAGCTACTATGTCACAGTTTGCTCTCACATTGAAACATTCTATCCTCCAGGGAAGCTCCTTAAATCAGAAAATAAACAATTCAAAATAGCTTCAAAAGCCTCAAAACTGACCAGATTCAATGCAACCCCCCATCCCATCCCCCTAGCCCCCCACCCCCACCAAGAGTAAACAATGAAGATCCCTGAGAGTCACTCTTGGACAAGCCAAGCCACAAAGACTCCCAGTCAAGCCCATTTGCCAGTGAGTCAACCTTCCTAATGCTGTGATCCTTTAACACAGTTCCTCATATTGTGATGACAGCTATAGTTATTTTTGTTGCTACTTTATAATTGTAATCTTGCTACTTTTATGAATCTCAATGTACATATCTGTGTTTTTCAATGGCCTTAGGGGACTCCTGTGAAAGTTTACCAAGTAGGACTTTGCTGGTATCTATTGCTCTGGTCTGTCATGGGCTCCCTATCTAGGGTGAGTAGATGGAGGAGTGTGTGTGTGTGTGTGTGTGTGTGTGTGTGGTGTCCAACACACATCCTTACTACAAGTCTGCAAGTGTACCCTAGGCTGCGCTCAGCTGGATGCCCACCAGTGTCTGTTCCCTGAGTAGTTAAGAGAAAACAAAAGAAACAGCCAACATCAACACTCATCTTCCCAAGGAGAGAGGTATGTTACCCTGAGGGCTGCTGCACACACACCCTCTCCACTTGCACACTCTCAAACACAGCTCAGAACCATCTTCAAGTCACCAGCAACTGCCGCCATCATAGCCAAAGGCACAGAATTGAAGAACAGTCCAGAACTCCAAGGAGAACACAGGGTGTCTTTGGGATGACCTGGAAACCACCCTGTGCTCTTACACAGAATGTATTTAACATGAGCAATGGGGAATTTTGCAACTCTCTTTGCAGGGAATGGTCCCAGAAATAACAAACTTCGGAGGCTCAGAAGCCACTTTCACAAACCTGACATATTGATTTCTGTAGGCTGAAAAATGTTTTTCAAAAATACCAGCTGTTTCTCATAACAACAGGGGAAAACCATTTCTTTTTCCCATTCCTCTTACTACTGAAATGCAGAATAAAATAAATAAATGTTGAATACATATTCAAAATGTTATTTTAACTTGCTAGGGTTCAGAGGAGAGAAGGAAAAAAAACACTTATCTTGTTTTCTTCTAATTGTTTTAACAAGCTATAGAGTCAAGGTCAATTTCTGAAATGTCACTGAAGTGCTCTTTACAGTGCCATGTACTGGTAGAATAATGTGACTGTTTCCTGATTGCAGTCCTGGGCTTGGAAGGCTTGGGCGCAGGAGCCCAGCTCCGGGCAGCCAGGCATAAGGGCACGTCTACATATCTGAGAGATATCCACAGAGACCAGAAGGGAAAAGAAACAACAAGGTCTCTACCTTCCCATTAGGTATCTGTGAAATTAAAGTCCTTCTAGGTCACCTGGATCGATGAAGGATGAAGCTATTTTCCACACGGCTTATTACTGTGTACACTGATAATCCTGTTAGGAGGATGGTGCCTGCCTGCCTTGCTGCGGCCACTGCCTAATTATCGCAGAGTGAACTGCAAACAGCAGAAAGCATGCCGAGGGACTTTCATTTCTTACCAAGGCAGATGAAACCCTCCCTGCCAGAGCACAGGGGAGGAATGTGCCCTGCCTCCTTGAAGCAGAGATAACACTGGTTTTAAAGAAAGGAGTGTGGTAACTAGCCAGAGAGAAGAGATCTTGTTCCCCACCTCTCTTCAAAAGAGTGGGGACTCTGGATAAACACCATGGCTGCACTTAAATTCCTCAGTGACTAAATTAGAAACAGAGTTTAAACACAAAGCTGTTTTGGTTTGTTGTTTTTGTTTTTAAACCAGTCTTACAGGATCATACTGTGTTTCTCAATTTACACAGCATCTCCAAATGACAAAATCACAGATTTGGAGACCACATCAGTGGACGCCTGTTGAGTGTGAGTGAAGGGGCAGCCACAGGTGAGCTTTCGGGGAACAGGGCAATTCTGCCACCTGCTGGAAGAGCTACCGACAAATCTATATGGATGACAAGTGACCTGAACCACACCAGCACTCAGACTCTTAATACTAGTTGTATGTGAGGGTGTGGGGACATGGGGCCATTGTGCACTCTCTTTGCAACTCCAAAGCACAATGTTTACTTTAAGGGTGTTTTAGACTTTGAATTGCAAGAGCCTTGTCTTTTCTGAAGATTTTACAGTTTAATATATTTTATTAACTAACATTTATTTAGAATTCCTTGACATAAATATTTTGATCATATGCGTGTATGTGTGTGTGCATATATAGCCTTACTTGCTAAGTTATGCATAAATATAATATTCAAATAACAGTTTTTAAATGTATAGACTGAATGAAAGCACATGAGTAACAGAAATGTACAGAAGTATATTTCTATCATTTAAGGGCATAGTGACAGCTTTCCAAGCTATAATTTTAATAATGGAAAGAAATTTAAATCTACAAAGAAATGCAAGAGACTTTAAAGGATGAATGGCAAACTTCAGGAGCACAATGAACAGTCCTGAGGCACAGGGAGCTAGTAATATGAATGAGGAATACCCCCAACCACACACAAATGTAAACAGCCTAGAGCCTTACCATACACAGAAAGAATCCAGCAGTGATGAGAGAACTGTAAATGAAAAGTGTTACAGCATGATTTGCAGGAAAGATCAAAAGGATAACAGTTTACACAATGGAGGACAAAGAGCACAAAGGAGTGTGCAACCTGAGCTGGGAAGGAGCTCGCACCACATTCTCAGGTCACGCTGACAATACCTGAATGTGCTGAAATGTAAAATGTTCCTTCTTTACACAAAACTATGCAATGAGGTATTCACCTAAGTCAATAATGGCATGCAAAGAAAAATGATAAAACTGCATGTTAAAGACTATTTTAAAACAACCCTAATCCCCCTTACCTATGAAGAAATGCTGTATGGCAATTAAAAAGGACAACAGTTGGCATTTGCTCATTGTTTGGGGTTGGGACACCTAGCAAAAGTCACAAAAACCATAAACAGGCTGTGTCAATCTTTTTCACTATAAGAGAGGTAGCACATTCCTTTAATTTCAACACTACAGAGGTTGAGGCAGGCAGATAGATATCTTTGAGTTCAAGGGCAGCCTTGTCTACATACCAAGCTCCAGGCAAGTCAGGGCTATCATCATGGTGATCAATGTTTTCTTCTAAGGCACAATAACAATGCCTTCCTCTTGAGGTTTAGAACTCAGTGAGGTATTCACTATAAAACTCTGACAACATTTCTGGCAACCTGACATGTACTAGAAAGCAGCTTGTATAATTTTTTTAAAATATACAGTCTTAAAAAGTATGCCTGGGAACATACTGTTTTATGTTTACTTAACATGCTTACACACACACATATTTTAATAGAATTATGCCACACAAAGTGATAATGCTCCCCTAGGAGCCTTAGGGTACCGAACAAATACCCCAGAGCCATGCCAGGGATCCCTCCCTTCATGCTGTTGGTCAGGGGTCCAATAGACACCCCTCCAAACAATATAGGGTGCTGCCATTGCTTTTCATTGCCTCTCAGAACATAAAGGTAAGTAAGTCATTATTGCTGAAGACACTATACACTTCAGACACGGAACTTGGAGGCATGGAGTCAGCCCTGACCTGGACGCCTCCTTCCTGTGGACTGATTCTCACTGTAGAAGAAGGAGCTACACAAATCCACAGTTCTACCCAGGTCTTAAGCCTGTGAGCCACAAGGACTGGTCTAAAATGTGTCCCAATAGTGCAACAGTGGTGCTTGTATCTTGATAAGAGCCAAAGCTGTCTAATGTGACTTAAGGCCACTCAAGAAGAGGAAATACTTGATACTGTACACCTGGCCAATTAACTCTGGCTGCAGAGGTCACAGACTCTAGAGGAGAAACAACTACAATCCTTTCCCTAAATCAACATGGCTTCCAACTCTAAACGTTAATCTTTATTCCACGTATAAGTATAGCTCTCATCCCTCATCAAAGAAGCTTCATTTTGCAACAGTTGGAAGCTTCTATTGAGATATACAAAATGCAGAATAGGTGACCCTGGGGTACTTACCCCCAGTCAATACATATACAGTTTAACTGTAGAAGATGGAGAGAAATACTCTAAGAGTCAAGGGACCAGGATGCCTGTCGCAAGATAGCATCTTCTAGACATGATAGGGATGTTGCACTTATTAAATCACAAAAACATAGTTGCCTACAAAGACATAATGACCATAATAGTTGATGTACCAAGAGAATAGAGGAAATATGCCAAGGCCTCATTCCCAGATGAAGAACTACAGGCAGTCAAGGGCTGCTAACAGAGGGAGAACCAACTTTCTCCAAGGACCTTCTCCCAGTAGGTTATCCAATCTCAAGTGGCATGTGCACGTGTGTATATGTGTGACAACAATAATTATACAGGATGACGCAGGAGCTCCAGAGTGGAGTGAGCAAGGAGTTGGATAGGGAAGAAGAAAGTGTAGAAATAAATATGGTATACTCATGTATGAAATTTAAAAAAAAAAATAGAAGTATGATTCAGTGGTTAGGGCCTCACACTGCTCTTGCAGAACACAACCTCAGTTCCCAGCACCCATGATGACAGGTCACTACTACCTGTAACTCCTGCTCCAGAAGACCCCACACCCTCTTCTGTCTCCCATGGGCACCCATGTACAGGTGGCAAACACTCATACACAAATACACACACACACACCCCACCACACACAGGGGAATAAAAATTTAAAAACTTTAACAGTGTATCTGTTAGATTGGAGAATGCAAAGAGATATCAGAAGAGTCCTGAAAAGATGTATGAGGCCAGGAATGGAGTAAGGTGTTTCTTTGTGGGCAGTGTAGCAGGCACTTTATATACACTAAGATTCTGAGCTCTACTGGCCACCTTCATAGAATTTCCTGTATAATGAAAGGAAACAGTGAGGCGAGGGAAATGGCTGTCAGTGAAGGGATTGCCTTGCAAGCACATGGATCTAAGCCTATCCTAGACTCCACCTTAAGAAGGTTTTTAAAAATAAATAAATAAACCATAGTAGCACACTCTTAAAATCTCAGCACTAGAAAGCCAAGTCAGGTAGATGCCTGGAGCTTGATGGCCAGGCAGTGTATTCTACACAGTGAGCTCAAAGCCACTAAGAGAGCCTGTCTAGTAGACAAGAACCGAAGAACAACTGGGGATACCGTTGGTCTCCATATACCATCCTTACACACAAAACACACTCACACACACATACACACACACACAAACCGACAACAGAACTTGTAACACCCAATGGTGCTCCCAGTGGGAACTATCTATGGAGAAGTATAGTTGCACATATTTTCTGACTAGACAGATCTCCAGGCAGGAATTTAACCCAATCACAAACAAGATATTTAAGGAGATTTTACTAAACCCTTGTTTCTAATTACACACAAGAAAAATAGTAACACAGATTGTCACCAACTGTGCCACGGCTGACCTCAACACTAGAACATGGACACCCTGAAACGTGATGCCACAGTGTCAAATAACAAGGTCATCTGGAGTGGGAAAACATGAAGAACTAACATGAACAGATAGAGTCTATGCCAGCTAGATGAGAACTTATTACTTTGACTGAAAATTAGACCTAGCTCTGGGAGGCAGGAAGGATAATTCAATACCACAAGAGTTGAAGTCTCTAATATCAGGCATCTTCAGAAAAGTCAGGGCAGGAGAAGACAGCAACCAGCACCTAATGACAGAGAACCAGTCTGAAGAAAGACCAGGTAGAAATCAGCAAGGCTGTCTTAGAGGCCAGAGCTTCTGCTTAAGATGGAAGATGCAACAGGTATTAAGAAGAATGCCAGAAGAGAGGAGGAATAGGAGGTGTGTCTGCACATGTGTGTGCGTGCATGTGGTATAAAAGACACTGAGACAGAAAAGCAGAGACCCAGAGAGAGAACAGTAATGCCCATAACCCATATGATGAATTACAGAGTCAGGGCTGTCTGAGTCTCAGGCTTCAGGAAGATAGTAGGATCTGATCCTAAGGAACTGCTCTCTAAAAACCTATCTTCAATTTTCAAAAATAACTTTCATTTCCAAGCTGAGATACACACCCCCTACTGAAATCTCACATCTCTCATGCTGTGGGACAACTGCCAGCCTACTGCCATGTCAGAATTCTGTTAGCACACGAAGCTGCAAGGGTCACATGATCACCTTTAGAGCTCTTTAGGAGACTGATGGATGTCTTAATCAGCCGCCACAGATGCTGGCAATGAGCCCCGGCCACCCACCTGGACACTCGATAAGTATAAATTGATGAATTACTTAATAATTCATCCAATCTGTGCTGGGATTTTGTATACCAAGCATCCTGCTTCATCACTGGGAGACATTTATAGTAAATAAATTAAGGAGGGTAATTCAGAGGATGGCCTGGGGTCAAAGGCCAGGTCCTCTTGTGACCTAACAGACACCAGGCAAATGTCTTCCCTTCCCAGTGTCCACATACACTGTCCTTAGCACAGGAGGATGACAGAAGAGCTGTAGTAACATGGATATAGCAGCTAACAGCAGCTGATGGACACTGGGTCTGCTGATATGGCAAGTACTACGCCAAGTTCTTTAGAAGCCCCGTCTCACATAATACTCAAAACACTCACACAAAATAGCAGTTTTATCTCTGTTACCGATGGAGAAACTGAAGCAAAGACAGATTCCACCCCCTGTCCACAGTGCACACTCTGCACACCAGACCCCACCAAAGACTCCTTAATATGTTGTGTCTTAGAGTATGAAGGGCAAGCATTCAACAACCCCAGGCCCAGAGCGAGGCCCAGGCTCCCTTGATGTGGCGCTGCATCTCCTCCTGGAAGGTCAGCTATGAATTTGCCATGATGTGGCCACTTCACGCCATGCTGTGATCACCCTCGGCCCTACTCTAGCCAGGAACATAGCCAGAGGAAGTACATGATGTCTTTTTTTTTCTTCAAGAACGCCCACCACAGTCTAGTCCACCCTTGACTCCATCTATCCACTGAAATGTCCCCTACTACACAGTCAAGCACTGCCCAGGTCCACAGTGTCCATATTAGAATGACTGCTCTTGATGACAGCCTTCAACATTTTGCTTCCAAAGCCAACGCATGAACTCTCCAAGGTGGAGATAAAGCTTTACCACTGCTGTTATCCGCACAGCTCCTCTCCAACCAAGCACCCCTGGCCAGCAGGCTATGGGTCTCAGCAACTGCATGGTACCTTCACCTCAAGGCCTACTCTCAGGAATCGTAAACGAGCGTCATGAACCAGAGGGAGAGACCTGTGCAAGAACATGCTACTTCCAAGCAAGGAGCCTGCAAGCGGGGACTGGCTGTTACTGGTCCTGATAAGGACATGACTGCAGCACTAACCTGCATCTCCTTCCTCCTCGCCCAGATTCAGCACAATGATGCAGATGTGCTTGCGAAGCTGGCGCGCGTTGGAGAACTTCCGACAGCACTTGCTACACTCCAAGCTACTAGGGGCCAGGCCAGTCCCTTCCTCCAGAGCCAGGGGGCCATCTTCACTGGGGCTCACGTGGCTTTCTACCATCTCCTCTTCAGTGCTGGGCTTCTTCGTGGAACCCTTAGGTCTGCCTCTCTTTCTCTTCATAACCAAAAACTCTGCAAAAGCAACAACAGGGCAGGAGGCAGTCACATGAGGGTGCAGAACAGGACAGTTACACACTTAACAACTTCAGGTTAAGTGTGGTCATGTTCTGTGTTTTATTAAAAACGAAAAGTCTAAAGTGGCTCCCCAAATTGCCAGCTGCAACTACCTTTAATGTTAACGCTACTGCATCTACTACTAATGGTGATCGATTTTGCGATACCCTTCTTCTAGACCAGCAGCTGGTCAGAACCTCTGCACATACTCCTTCAATAAAGCTAGGAGGGGGCACAAGTTCATGCTGTGGCGACACTGGCAGCACGCAGATCCTACCCTTTATTAATCCTCACTTCCACTGACATCCATGTCTCATAGTGCTACAGGACTCCTCTGCACATGGTTTTTAGGGACTGCTGAGAGTATCGCATTTCTAATGGGTTATGCAACTACTCTGATTATGTCAAAGACTCAAACTGTGCTGGTAAAAAGGAGGGGAAAATATTATAATGTAAAAGCACAAAGATAACATTTTCCAAGTTGCCTAGTGACCTAGGGATTTTTAAACAGTGTGATCAGAACTGCTTTGGAGTGACTTCCAGACCTCATTACAACAGCACTGTGGTACATCGGTGCTCATCATGAAAACACTCCCCTCCAGAATGAAGATGGGATTAAGAAATCAGGAGCAGTGGACAGAACTGCACATACATGTGAACTGGGACTTGTGTGATATGCCTGGGAGGGACCCAAAGACAGCCCGAGCAGGGACATGGCCCCAGCTTAGGAACACCCCAATGCCAGAGCTGGTATTAGACAACCCCTCAGGCTTGGGGGGGGGGTCCGAGGGCTAGGCATCATCTTGGGTGAAGGCTTGGCTATGGAATGAGCAGGACTCTTCCTGCTCTCTAAAGAGGCAGGGCTCATGTAGGGAAACACCAGCCACTCTATTCAATGCTAGCACTGTGGGACCCTTTGATTAACAGCATGACTGTGCTTCTCTAGCCAACACAACCCACCTCAACCCAGGGTCCTCAAGCATTCAGGGACACTGGGTCCTAGAATGGAACAGAAAATTTCCTGGGAAGGGAGCACCCTGTGAGAAATAACCTCTGCAGAACTACAATGCCAAGCACAGGTCAGCACTGCCTGAGGATCTAGGCCACAACCTTCTCTGGCCTAGGTAGCCAGCACTATTTTAGATTTTGCTCCATCTAACTAGGACATCTGTAGAGGGTAAGAATAGGAGGAAATGGTGTTTACGGGCATAAAAGCACACAAAGGGACAGACGAAGCAGCCAACAGACTGAAGAAGCCCTTTGGTCCCTTTGCCAGGACCTTATACCGCCAAGGACAGAAGCTATGTTCCAGGAGGACCAGTTGCTGGGCACTCTGAAGTCTCAAGGGAGGAATCCAGTAATGGAATAAGAACAAAGCTTTTACATCAAAGTCTTGAAAACTTCCTATTATTTTTCTTTACAGCAACATGTACAACCTGAAGGAACACAATTAATATCCAAGAAGCAGCATTAGCAGAATCTAGAGAACACCCACCTCACACCCATCAGCTGAGCTGCACAGCCCAGCACACAGCAGCTGCTGCAGCCTGTGACCCAGCTCTAACCCCATGGTGAGCCACGTCCTGCTGTGCAGACAGAAGCTGCCTTCCCATGCTCTGAGCATGCAACTGCATAGCCAAAATGAATTTAACCTAGAGAGAGGTGTGCTCCTTGCCCTGGGTGACCTTCGGGACCTTATGTCCTTCCTGATAGATGTGTCTGTGTCTGCCTGAAGGCTCTGGCCCAGGCGGCATGTGATGGGAACTTGGCAACATGACACAGAGGGAGCAAAGGGAAAGGGGTTGGAAGCCCCAGGAGGGTGGAGATCGCACATGAGCATTCTGACTTCCAGACCCCAGCAACAGCTATGTACGGTGAGGGCTTGAGAAGCTTCCTGAGAGAATCTTGATCTCATCATGCACGATGGACGGGAGGAGGCTTTAACAGCCGGCACTGGGCGGGAAACCCAGGGCTTCACAGAAAGCCATCCTAATCCCAGCTACCTACAGTCAGACATGTAGGACTTTGCTGAGTTCTGCAAGTTCCTCTAGCAAATTACTGAGGCTGAGGAAAACCACAACAGTCCTGCAAATTGCAGCTAGCCGTTCAAAGAGGATGAGCCTTGTGGCTAGTGCCTGACGGTCTGGGAGACTTAGTGTAGAGGGTGCCCATGCTCTGTCCAGAAATACACTGTCCAGGGCTGCTATACACTGTCCAGGGCTGCTATACACTGTCCAGGGCTGCTATACACTGTGCAGGGCTGGTATACACTGTGCAGGGCTGGTCTACACTGTGCAGGGCTGGTCTACACTGTGCAGGGCTGGTATATACTGTGCAGGGCTGGTATACACTGTGCAGGGCTGGTATACACTGTGCAGGGCTGGTATACACTGTGCAGGGCTGGTCTACACTGTGCGGGGCTGGTC